>BMAT01008214.1:302823-317940 GCA_019649035.1 Elysia marginata | reverse complement strand
TAACCAGGTAAGATATCAGACAGACAGACCAAACCCATCACGCATGCCAGATGATGATGCACAACAGACGTAACCAGGTAAGATATCAGACAGACCGACCAAACACTGCAACGTAACTCTATTTTGTTTAACCCTAATAGTATCACACATTTATTTTTACGCCATCATTTCCATAAGTGTTAGTTCTAGACAAATAAAATTCTTGTTCGTAGAGCTGGTATGATTGGCCCTTTAATACTTTTTATGGTTAAGAAAGGACTTACGCCTTTAGCTTTTAACCAATAAAGCTATTGTTAGCTTACCTTTGGATGTGATTTATTTGGTTCAATTAGAATGTTTTGTTCCCAGCAACTTTGCGTGAGTTTTTATTTATATGCACAGCTGATGAGAGCCAAACTGAAAGATGTGTATTAAAAACTGCATTATTTCCCTTTGTTTTCTCCTCCAGTGTATTGTTATCAGTGGAGAGTCTGGCGCAGGAAAGACAGAAAGTGCAAATCTTCTAGTACAACAGCTGACACAACTGGGCAAGGTAATGTTCACAGGATTTATCTCCCTTTCTGTCAACCTAGTCAATGTATCGTTTTACCAGAGAATTTATATATTGAATTGTTTTTCTTTTTTTTCTTTTCCATACACATCTTAATTTCTGTTTAATTGTATTGTTTTTTTTCTTTCTCATACATGAATTAGTCTTTCTTAATTTTTTTAGAAGAACAATAAATAGACATGCTCGTTGTCTAAAGGCAGATCGCACAAGATAATACATATACAATGACCTAAGTTCTTTCATGATGTGGTTTGTTGAAAATGTCGTTTCAAGGGATAACCAACCTGGAATTTCAACACAAGATATGTTCAGCCCATTTTGTAAAATTTCACCCTTACATAGATTGAAATGTATTTTGAAAAGCAGCAAATTTTACATAATCTTGTTGTGTCAAACGTAATCATTTTGCCCCTTCCCCCCCCCTCCTCACCCTAAAATAACAGACTAAGTTGAACTGAGTTGCGGCTCCGACACAGATAATATTTTAAGCAGAAATATTTCAGAATCAGCTTTAATGGCATAAAGTTTTGATTTCAGCTCAATATAACAAAATCTCATTGTTAAAAAAAAACCAAGCTGTAATTCCGGGATGCCAAATTTTAGGTTTCTTCATCCATCAACTGTTTATTGCCCAACAAGATGAAATACCAAGCTCATTTTCAGGTGGGTTTTTTGGCAGAATCATTTGGCATCCCTGGTAATTGTAGACTACTTACAAGTTGTCTTTCAGGGTTCTGAAAATAAAATTTCACTATTTCTGCTTCTACAGGCCTGTGAATATCACAGAACTGCCCTTCTTTACTTTACATTATAACTCTATGTATGAAAATCAAAAAAAAAATTGGTTTTGAAAAAATTATTGTATTTAATAAGACTAAGAGTCTTGCATGGTTGACAGATTTCTTTTTCGTTATTTGTTTACATCCTAGTTTTATTGGACTCCCTCCTGGATTAGGGTGACCACTACTAGAAAAAAAAATAATATTAATAGTTTGTCCACTGGATGCTACTTGACTTTCATTCTGTAATTACTGTTTCCTGTTGAGGAGAGATTCTTGTTTTATTTAAGTCTTGACTGTCCCCCTGTGTATCCCTTCCCAGGCCCCAAACAGGACGCTGGAAGATCGTATCCTTCAGGTCAACCCTCTCATGGAAGCTTTCGGCAACGCCAAGACCATCATCAACGACAACTCGAGTCGGTTCGGCAAATACCTGGAGATGTTTTTCACAGCCACATCCGGCACGGTGGTTGGAGGTAAGTCTGTCATGTCTTGAAAAACTTCTAGCATCTTCTGCTGAAACAACCAGACTGTCTGTTGCCTGTGACAAAGACTTTATAAATATCCCACATATTTTATACTTACAACTTTCAAACGAGCAATTGAATTTCTATTCTTTCAACTTTCTGATCGGCAACAGAAACTGGGAAAATTGATATAAACTGACTGTTAGACCCCAAATATTTTATTCTTGCAACTTTTTATGGGTAATATAACATAAAATAACAGCATGGATTGATTGTTTTGCCTTTCGACTTTATAGAGACATACAAAAAAGTACACATTGAATGTTTTGTACAAATTTCGAGTCTTTGACCCTAAAAAAGGATTTTCACAACTTTCCAATAGGCGATGGTTCTGAACTACATCTCAGCAGGGCAACGTGCAATTTGGTAAAGCACCAGTCTTTTCTGCCTTGCCTTTTGTGAACTGCTCATCACTTTATGTGGCATGACAGGAAAAACTATTGCCTAGCTTTAATAAAACGCTTCCAGAGGACTCTTGATACACAATTATGCACCAATCAAGAGAATAACGTGGTAGGTTTAGGTCAGAACCAGTGAACATAAGAAAGCAGCATTCTCGATGGTTTCTGTAATTTCTCTGATACTCTGTTTTCTATTTCAGCCAAAATTACAGAGTATTTGCTGGAAAAATCTCGAGTGATAAACCAAGCACCGTGAGTAACTCAATGTTTTACGTGTGGTCTACTGATCAAGTGAGTAAACTCAAAAATAATAAACAGAGATGCAAAGGAGCATCGAGCTAGCTACAAAATGATTGGTTAAAAGGGGCCTTACAAAAGATGGGGGCCTTAGTTGGGTGGTAAATTGCTATATGCCTCAAGTCCAGATTGAATAGGTTGCAAGTCTGAAACTAAGTTTTTGAAAAAATGACGTTTAAAAGTCTAGTTTACCTTTTTTTTTACTATATTTTAAATTAACAAAGGTTTCAATTTCTTCTTCCACAGGACATTGATAATTTATGATTTTTTCGGACGTTTTGGAGCTTAGAAAAATATCTTATTTAAAACAGTTATGATTTTGAATGTTAAAATTGCAATATCGGACTGATTCCCCCTGGTTGCAAGACATATGAACCAGTGATAGTTTCTGGGTATTAGGTAACACTATATAAAAATGATCTTTACTTTACTACAATTTTTCTAATAAGTAAGTGGTTTATACTGAGATTCAACCTTACATGACCATTATATCGTACAAGCCCAATAATTCTTGACTTCTGTTCAGGGGAGAGCAAAACTTCCACATCTTCTACTACATCCATGACGGGCTGATTGCCAGTGACAGAGAGGCAGAATATCACCTCAAGCCTAACACAGCCTACAAGTAAGAGACACAACCTTGAATGCCAGTTAGGTTTTCTGGGCAGCGTCCCAGATTTTTCATGACAACATGGAAGTAAATATATATATTATAATTTTTCATTCTATTCATTGTTTTGCTTGTAGGGTAAAACTCTCTCATAGTTGCGTCCATATGTATCTTTGCTAGCAGCGTCACATATTAATTTTTGTGTCATAATAAGTGTCAGTTTTAACAAAGGAATGTCGTGTTTTCATATCGGCTTTGTAGGGTTGAAAAAAGGGCAAGGCCTTGGAAAAATTCAGTTGTCCTCTGTCGCTAGACTTTTTCATCATTTGTACTTGACTTAATGTTTGTCTCACTTGCAGGTACATAGGCGAGTACACCAGAGCTTCGACCAATGTAGCATCCATGTCGGTAAATAGAGTGCGTTTCAAGGCCATCGAGCATTGCTTTGAGAGTATTGGCTTCAAACCTGAGGTTAGAGAGAGAAAGAGAGAGATTTGCCGTATCAAAATAACCTTAAACTTGTCCAATTTATGAGTCTGATATTGAAAACTGAATTTTGAGGAAACGTCCTTAAAAATTAGATTTTGTCCGTTTTTTTCTTCATACATAGGGCGAAAAGAAATTCTCATATTTATTAAGTTTTGATAATTTCATACACATTCCATTTAACATTTTCAAGCTTGGTAATATTATTTGTTCAAAATCTCAAGCTGAAAGGAAAACCTTAAACCTTTAGATGATTGGGGGGCTGCTCCTGTATATCTAAACACAAAATTACCATGACACTTTTTTAGAACTGGCTTAAAAGAAATATATCCATACAATCTAGTAATGTGCTTGTATCTGCCTATCTCTCTCTCAAACTGACGCACAGGAAGTGAAGTCAGTGTACGGTGTCCTGGCAGCCATTCTCCACGCTGGCAATATCGAGTTTGTTTCTAAAGAGTCAGAATATGGAGGAGATGCCTGCAAGGTCAAGGACACATCTCTCATCACTATTGGTAAGCTTGTAAGGGAATCGATAGAGAAAGAAAATGCTGAAAGAAATTGAGGCAAATAAACTGTAAATCATGTCCCAGAACTCACAAAATCAAGATGCGAATTCAATTAAAAGCATATCCAATCATTTTAAGGAAGTTGTTAAAACAATATAGAAGCAGCTAACTTGAATTCAAATCAGAGGATACCCAAAACAAAGATATACATGTGATGAGACCCTGAATTAAAAATTATTGAGAAGTAAGGGTTGAGTAATGTACTGTTGGAAAAACTGTGCCTAAAACAGGTCATTGAAAACCTGCTAGTAAGTTCTAACTAATTTTTAGTAGCATATATGTCTTATTATGACAATGTGTGGTTTTCTCACTAAATTTCTCACTCCTTCCCAAAGCAATATACTTTGCCACTTATGTTGATAATTTTCTCTGACAATTATGTCTACCAGTGTCCGAGCTCCTCGGCCTCGACTTTACCGACGTCCTAGAGAGCCTCACCACGACCGGTATGGTGGCCAAGGGGGAGGTAATCATCAGAGAGAACTCCAGCCGTGAGGCCCAGAATGCCCGTGACGCGATGGCCAAGGCTCTGTATGGCCGCCTGTTCAGCTGGATCGTGAACCGGGTCAGCTCTCTGCTCAAGCCGGGTCGCGTGGATCACAGCCAGTGAGTTGTAAAGATGATTGGTGGAAATGTAGGGGCGGAGAGGGTAGGATTGAAGTGGAGAGGGGAGAAATCAGTGAGTAAGAAAGGGATGGGGGCAGTAGAGAGAGGGGATGGGTTAGTGGGCCCTGAGAGAGAAGAAGCTGAAGTCACATTGAAAGGAATCTCAACAGGAAACCAACTATTGGAAAATTGGAGATTCCAACACTCATCCACACACATATGTGTACATTTTTTATGTTTTCAAATCTAAAGTTTGTTTTTTTTTATTGGGGAAAAAAAGTTCTTTAGATCTTGACATTAAAAAATGCTCATTCTTTTAAAATAGGAACAGAGAAAGAGAAAATATCTATTGATGTTCAATGAGGTTGTCATAGAAAAGTTTGTAATTATTGCAAAACTAAGTCGCTAGGTGGGAATGAATGTTTAAATTCCACTTACTCATAAAAAAAATTAAATGCCTCCTGGAAAATTCTGGATGGAATGAGATACAGAGGCATTGTGGTCTAGTGGTAGACATTCATCTTTTAGACCTAGAGGTCCGGGGTTCAAACCCTGCTTTAGGCAGGTTGACATTTAGTGCTTGAGAAAGGCTATTTACACACGTTTCTCCTCCTCACTCATGAGCTAAAGAAGTTACCCAGCTATAGGCTGTGAAAATTTTGTCAGCATGCTAGAGCAATGCACTTTATTTGCGTCTCCTCTGTGAGTTCAGAAGGTAATTTAGTTTGTGATGACCTATCATTGGGTGCTCTATATAAAACGCTCTTTACTTTAATTAATCTCTCTGATTCCCCCCCCCCCCTCAATTCTTGACCTACCAACACACACGCATGTGCCAGTGATGAGTGCTACACGACGGGCCTGCTCGACATCTTCGGGTTTGAGAACCTCAAGACCAACTCGTTTGAGCAGCTGTGTATCAATATCGCTAACGAGCAGATCCAATACTACTTCAACCAGCACATCTTCGCCTGGGAGCTGGTGCGTCATTCACAATAGCTAGCAATCATGATTGTTTTTGCACCACAAAGCTATAAATAGATTGAAACTACTGCGCACCGAGAAATGAAAAGTAAATCTGAAGATTTGTCTCATGCCCAAGGTGAAGGAGTCAGATGACTCTATTTTCACCTTCTAAGACTATGCTATTTTGAACAAGACTTTGTGCTATGCTACCAAACATACAGATTGCAATTAGATTAATATAATGTATGGAAAAATATTAAAACTTTTGTTGATTCAAAATATGGAAGAAAAGAAGAGATAAATAGACCTTACAATGTTTTCTCAAAAAAAGAACATCTTACTTCCTACTGATTCTAGTCTGATTGACTTGTGCCCGATTTGCCAGGCTTGTCTCAAAGATTCTCACACTTTGTTAAATTTTCGCTGTTACTTTTTACCAAAACACTGCCCGATTGAACAACTTTGCAGGAGGAATACCGCAACGAAGGTGTGGATGCAGCAGAAGTGACCTACATAGACAACCGACCAATCCTGGACATGTTCCTGTCTAAACCTGTAGGGTTGCTGGCCTTGTTGGACGAGGAAAGTCACTTCCCCCGAGCTACGGATACAACACTTGTTGGTGAGTTTGTACAGCTGTCTTTACCACACTCTCTCCCTCTGTTTCTCTATCTCTCACTCTTTTCTGAACCTTTCTCTCTTACTGTGCCACTCTCTCTTTCCATTTCTGAGCCTCTCTCTTTACCACACACACAGTCTTCTCTGTTTCCCTATCTCTCATTCATTTCTGAGCCTCTCTCTTACACATATTAGTATTTAATTAAGGAAAATAGTGAAATCATAATGATTATTTCAACACATTGACTTTCACAGAGAAACTGAACCAGAATGTGAGCTCCCCAATCTACAGTCGATCTAAGTCCAATGGCTCCACCTTCTGTATAGATCACTTTGCCGGCAAGGTGAGCAATATGTAGGATGTGTCTCGTAAGCTGCATCTAACTGACTATACCGCAGCGCAAGATATAGGGAAAAAGGAAAGTCTGTAAATTTTAAATTTAGATAGACACTAATAAAAAGTTTAGTTTACACCATTCCTTCCATACACACACAAAAAAATTTAGTAAAAACAGGCCAAGCATGTTTCAATATTAAGCAAAGGACCTATATGAGATTTTACTAATCTTAATAAATAAAAAGGAGAGGGAATTGGTGGTTATGTCAATATAATACTTCAGAAAAATGTATCAAAAGTGACTTAGCTACTGTAAAGAAATGTTAAACCACAAATAAATTTTAAAAAAGGAGGTCAAGAAGATAATCTTTTCAAGAGTAAATAATAAAGTAACAAGGTAACAAAAACATGAGCAGGAGAAAGAAAACTAACCACTACCATTTCAGTATTAGAAAAATATAAAAAAAACCCTTTAGAACTTCTCCATTACCTTGTGCTGTTGGTGTTTTTTATATCATCAACATTTGTGTCCTCTTTCAGATTGAGTACGATGCTGAAGGCTTCCTGGAGAAGAACCGCGACCGCCTGCCCATGGAGATCATGAACATCATGCGAATGTCCGAGAACAAAGTGGTCAAGCATCTCTTCCAGACGCCGCTGACCAGAACAGGTGGGTGGGGGTCAGTTGTTATCTGTTGTCTAGTAGTAAAGTAAGGTGTTGTATGTCTGCTCTGCTCGGGACAAACCAAGTGCAGTATGGGCAGTGTAAGCTATATGAGAGATACTGCAATTTGTTCATGGCAGCGCTAAATGACACGCTGATTCAAAAAGTTGCTCACTTCGGAACCTCAGGAGATACGTTTAGTCTGTCTAGACTCAACACAGGTTGAGTCTACTAGCTGAATCTTGACTTAACGAGTTACACGAGGCAATGACTTTCATTGTAGCATTTTCAGCTTAAAGAACAAAAAGCTTCATTAATTTTTTATATTTCAAAACAGACTCTCCCCTGCAAACACACAAACATATTATTTTAAATTTATTTTATTCTTTTGGTCGATTGGTTTTTCCAGTCTTTTTTTTTTTCAAACTTTGACAAATAATTCAGTTTTATGAGCTAATGCTTTGTATGGTACTGTCACGCTGCACCTCACATTTCGTATCATCTCATCCTATCTGACCTTTGAACTCTGCAGGCAATCTGCAGAACAGCGGTAGTATGAACTCTATCAACTCTAGCCGAGCTGGCAGTCCGATGTCTGCTGGAGGTCGCGGGGGGTCGACTGGGACAGTGAGTGTCACAAGCTACAACAGTCGTGGATCGGGGACTATGGGGGGAAGTAAGGTGAGGGCTCCACCACAACAGCATATATATAGTTTTTGATATTTTGACTTTGTTAAGTACAGTGTTTGCATGTTGCAATATTTTATTTATTCTAGTGGCCTCTCTGTCTCATCCAAGTTACCTGTTGGTGTGTGGAATTCTAGAATCTTATAGTTGTCATCATGTGATATCTTTGACATTGTATGATGGATCTATTCTGAGACAGAACTTTTTTAAGACCATTAGTTTTAAACAGTCATTTAAGAAATACATGAACCAAGAACAAAATAGACAAATATAGTTTTAGTTGTATTTATAGTCTGTGTCATAGAATGAACTTTAAATACATGTAGCTGGAAAATACTTTGACACAATTCTCATTCACGTCCAATGTCTGCCCTATTGCAATATCTGCCCTGGATGTCTCTGCCTCTGATTTCTCTGCCAGTGACTATCAAAGTGCAGTATTTCCCAAATGGTTTCCATGCAGATACTGCACTTTGATAGTCTAGGGCAGTGTTATATCTGTTGGTGCATTGAAATTTTGAAATCTTATCATTGTTATCATGTGTGTATTTTTTTTTGTGGTATTGTTTATCAGATCTACTCGTTGCTCGTAAGTAACAAACTTTGACTGCTTGTTGAGTCTGACTTGTTTTGAGCAAATATTATAGAGTAGAGAGTGGAGCATTGCTATACAAAAATATTCCTCTCATATTCTCACAGCATAATTTTATAATGTGTTTTAAATTAACCATCAGGCAGTCAAGTGGATTGCTCTATAACTTTCTTTCTTTTTTGGCGGGGACAGGGTAGGGGTGGGTGTGGGGGTGTGGAACGGAGTGTGGAAGGATGGGGGACTCCAAAATCTGGTTTTGATATGAAAATGTATATGGTTTTTTACATTGCTTTGCTGTAGTTTTGAGTTTTGCTTCACTTCACTAATATTTCAACAAAGCCTTTCATTTTTTTATTTAATCTTTAGAGGAGCACAAGAGAAGTTTTGAAAAATCTATGGCTTCAATGTAGAAAGTGCTTGGAAAGAGTCTAGTTAAGAAAAGAAAAAAAAAAGATATAATAAAAAAATTGAAAAGCATTTTGGTCTTTGCACTTTGTCAACATGGTGAAACTTGCATAAGTTTTTATTAAGGTCCTTGTGTGTAACATTTTACTGAATTAAATTTTTTTCTTTGTTTGTGCGCATTAACCTTAATTAACTTGAGTTTTGTTTTTATATCTGTTGATGCATAGAGTTTCCTGTTGAAATTGATGGTGCCTGATGCATACAGGCTCTTTAGTATATCTGAGACACAATTACGTAGGCTCTTTAGTTAAGTCCTGTGTTAAAACACAATCATGAGAATGCTCGATTTTTTGAAACTTGCATTAACTTTATTTATAATTCTGCCAATCAGTTTTCTTAATATGTCTTAATTTTTGTACTCTAGTGTGACCTTTTCTGCTTGTGTTTCAAGTAAAACCTTTTTTTAAAATTATTTCTTTGTAAAAGTTCATTGATTGCACAGACTGGCAGAGGTGACAAAAAAAACAAAACAAACCTTATTAATTGATTACTTAAAGATTCTGGTCTATCCACAGTCTCAAAATGGGCCTAAAATGGCCTTGGCCTTTGAACAGTGGAATAAAATTTGAGACACAGAGCCTAGAGGCCCTAAGGGTAAAATGGAAGAAAATATGGCTTTGTAGAGCCTATAATGGAATAAAAATTGTGCATAAAACTTAGGCTTGATCTAGGCCTGATACAGACTTGAGATCGCAATATATTCTATATCTATAGCTATAAATTTAGTTCATCTAAATTGATTTCTAGATTTAAGTCATATTTTTAGACACCTATTAAGGTTCTATATCTAGATCTAATATAAATTTTAAAGAATTTAAAAAACGAAGCTCGAAAGAGGGGGAAAACTATAAGTTATTCATTTGTGTTCTCCACCCACAATGCATCCTGAAAACTCAGTCCTTAATTCAACCATTATTCTCTCTATTTTTCTTTTGGACTTGTTTATTGTTCAGCTCTTCGATTGGTATCAGATAGAAAAAATGTGAGTAAAGTTAACCATCATGATCGTTCATTGGGATCTGACTATTGTCCCTTGCAACCGGTCCAAATGAATCCCAAGTCAGACATTTGGATTTGAGAAAAAGCCTTATCTCAATGCAAGGCTTATGTTTAACTTACCCCCTGTTGGACTCACGTGTAATTGAAAAAACCTTTGGCTTCAATGTAGAAAGTGCTTGGAAAGAGTCAAGTTAGGAAAATTTTGACCTATTTTCCTGTTCCTGCAGCACGCCAGCGGCTCCGCCAGTATGACCCGCATGCAGCAGACGGTAGCGACCTACTTCAGGTATTCTCTTATGGACCTGCTCAACAAGATGGTCTCCGGCACGCCACATTTTGTCAGGTCAGTAAAATAAATTAAAGTTAGCCTCGTACTACATACAAATTTCAAGGAAAAAGGAGTATGGTTATTATTTTTTAGCGACGTAGTTTGCCTTTGCGTTCCTTGCCGCGAGTCTAGAGATAACAAGCTACCCATTAAGTAGCCAGACGGGAGCAAATAAAAGTTTGCCTGGACTGTAGATCGAACCCTGGTGCTCTTAAACAGGGATCAACGGCCGTACTGAGCTACCGCTTACCATCAGCAGAAAAGGAAAAAGATGATTATAATCTTTTCTCTGCTGAGTGCAGTCTCAAAGCCATTTTCAACGCTAACAAAAGATCTCTTTAAACCTGGGACAGTGTATAATTGGATAGGATAAATCCTTGACCTCTGTGCTCAGTAGGAATCTCAGTCAAAACATAAACAAAACGGAGTTCTAGAGATCATAAATTTCATTTGAGGTTTTAGTAAAGTTAGGTAAGTTAGAACTCAGCAGATACTTAGCTGTTATGGACTGGCCTTAAACAAAATTCAGTATGAAATATTGGTTTTGTAATATCTACTTGGGATGAGATCTTCAGCCTGATCACCAGTGGCATTGGTAGAAGAGGTCGACCTCTGTATGTACTGTGTCCTGTGAATCAAGCCAAATGACCAGAAAGAACCAGGTAACCTGGTGTCTGGCAGAGTGACCACTCAGTTTGACCTCTATGTCCACAGGTGTATCAAGCCAAATGACCAGAAAGAACCAGGTAACCTGTGCCTGGCAGAGTGACCGCTCAGTTTGACCTCTATGTCCACTGATGTATCAAACCAAATGTCCAGAAAGAACCAGGTAACCTGGTGTCTGGCAGAGTGACCGCTCATTTTGACAGTGACCGCTCAGTTTGACCTCTATGTCCACAGGTGTATCAAGCCAAATGACCAGAAAGAACCAGGTAACCTGGTGTCCGACAGAGTGACCACTCAACTCAGGTACACGGGGGTCCTGGAAACGACCCGCATCAGACGTCAGGGTTACTCACACAGAATTACCTTCTCAGACTTTATCAAAAGGTAACGTTTGAAAGCTTTCAGGTAAAGTATATTAAGCTTTGTATTGAAGTAAGCGTTGAGCAAAAATGGCCTAAACATGCCTGATTTGGATATTACTTAAAATCTTGACTGATGGTAGTTTCTCAATGCAAGTTTTTGAAAGCATCTAATCCACTAAAGTTCTCCAATTGTTTTATATTGGTTCTCCAATAAACTGTATCGTTCTAGCAAAGGACATATTCTTTCATAGTAGGGTACTCATTTAACATCTAAGTGGAGTCAGGAAATGCTTTTAAAGAGTTTTCTGAAAATGCCCATCTGAGCTAAAATCCAGGGTCTTTTGTCCCATAGTTTATACTGCTGACCACTATCCCTCACAGATGAGGCAAAAATACATGTGAAAAAGAAGAACTTTATCTGTTTTGTCTATGCTTAACTATTTGTACTCCATGTTTGTCCCAGATACCACGTGCTAGGATTCCGTCACGACGAAGAAGTTTCAGTGAGTGACGAGACATGTCAGAGACTCCTGGAGAATATCAAACTGAAAGACTGGGCCCTTGGAAAATCTAAAGTAGGTCAAAATATGCATGCTCCTATTACAGACCGGTGTCTTAAGGTTACTTACGATGTTAGTAAGTCAGCACCCTCAGACAAAATGAAGTGAAGGGTTCAATAACGCAAGGCACTAAAATATGTTAGCTTCAAAACCTAAAGAAAAAGGGGCAAAAACTGTAGCCTTTTTTTTGTTTGTTTTCAAAGCTATATTTTAGAGTAATGGTTGTTAATTTTACAAAGTGACTACATATAAGAAAGCAGTAGCTGTAAATGAAAATAAAACTGATGTCATTCATTTTCACACAGAGGTGCTACTTTTCTGGTCAATAATTGCTTATGTCAAATATTATATTCCAACAATAATTATACTAATAGTAATACCCCATACAAGTGTTTATTGATATGCCCCTTTACCAAATGCTGCTTGTCTGATGATGCTTGCAGGTGTTCCTCAAATACTACCACGTGGAGTATCTGGCGCAAGCGTACGAGGCTATGTGTCAGAAGATTGTACGAGTGCAGGCTTACGTGCGTATGTGGCTGGCCCGGTCGCGCTTCTACCAGCTCAAGTGGAAGAGGGACAAGGCAAGCATCATCATACAGAAACGTAGGTGTAATAATAGTAGCAAAAACAACTGGTCGCAAAACTCACATGTATTAATATGGGGGATAGGGGGATGGGGTGAGGGGCGTGATGATTAAATGTTTCTTCATTTTTTTTTTTACAAAGGGGACAGGTTCTTATAAATAATGTCAAAATTATCAGCTTATTACAAAGAAAAAATAAGAAAAAAATTACTGTATGTTGCTTCTGTCTTAGTCAAGGGGACATAAGCAAAGTACAAATTGTGGTTAAGTTGTTTATCCCTGCTGGCTTCCCCTGCTGCCTTTTTGAAGTTGATTTGACAAAAAAAAACAAGGTAGAACCAAAGTATTAGATAACAAGAACGTCAACTTGACGTTTTTTGCTCTTTGCAGGGTTATGTACGGTTTTCGGATTATTTCCCTTTGGTCCAATGTGGAAGTAGACCTTTAACACGAAATGGACAGTGTGAGCAAAAATATTTTTGTTCCACTTTTTCATTTTTTTTTTTTTTAGAAATAACCAATGATTTTTCAAATGAAGGCAAAAACATCATTTTTCTTATTAAACAGTTTTGTGATATTCTTATAGAATATTTTAAGGAGCCAGGACTGAAAAAAGTGATTGTTATTTATAATGTTAATATGTGCTCTATTAAGATAGATTTTTAGAGCTTATTTACTTCTTGAGAATGGCTTGGTAATCACATGTTTTAATGCATAGAATGTTTATGTTTATTTTCTATGACAGACCTTTAGTAATTTGAACTTATTTATTTTGTGTTTTGTTAGGCGAGTCAGTCGGGTAATTAAAACACAAGCTGGAGTTTTGATCAAATAAGTAGCAAAATCATAGCAGTGTATCCATGTCCTTTAACAGAATTCCTCACAATTATGTTTTAAAACTAAAAAAAACAACTGAATTCTCTGTAACAGAAAAAGGTTTACAAAATATAATTAGTGAAGTAGTGGGAAATTAATTTTTGTTTAATAAGGCTTGATGCTGATAACAGATATATATAGAACAAAACAAAGACGAAAGTAAGCAAGAATTTATAGTTTTGATAATTTTTTATTCCAAGATTGCTAAAGCCAGTTGTGTCTGTAAAGCACAATGTGGTTTGATCTTCTAACAAATAAAGCAATCAATGTTACATGTAAAAGTTCATTAGACGCCAATAAGTTGCGGCAATGGTTGTTCAGACATTTAAGTGAAAAAATGTAACAATTATTTAAAGCAATTGAATACATGTAAAATATATATTTAAGTTAAATACACACAACTGTGCAGTTTGCTAATATTGCATAAAGTAATTGAAAAATTTGCAAAAACAAAAGGATGCAGATTTATTAGAAAAACACCCAAACTTTAAAAAAAACTGCAACAAATGACAAAAGATGTTTTGCAGAAGAGCTGAAGATCAATTGATAAATATTTAATTAATCGTTAGTACTAAATTTTCAACAAACCTTGTGATTTAGTCATCCAACAAATTCAGAAATTACTGTAAAATATACAACAATTCTATCGCATCACACTAATATGGTTGCACCATAAAATATTTTGGCAAAAAATTGAGAAAAAATGCAATATTTATTGATGACTAAATTGCAATGCCTTTTTTACTTTTTTAGTGCCTTTAGGTGACTGAGCAAAATGCAAGCAACACTGCTTTAGCCGTTTAGGGAATGGCGCAGACACATGTGAATAAAACATTTAATCACAGGGTTCATGATATCGCAAGCAGTACATCGAACTCGAAATGATCGCTGCACAACTTCACATCTTTTCTGCAAATGTCTTGTGCTGTAAATCCCATGAGATCAGCTCTCCTCCTGTTTTGTACCCAAACACGGCATCTGTTTAATGGATAGAGCAATGAACAAAATCAATTTTTCTGTGCACGGTATAGAAGTAAGAAACAAAATTTAGGCCCCACTCTTTATTCACTCACTCACTCAAGTCAGTTACACTTAAAGTGTACTATTTTAATTATTAAAGCAGAGTTAAAAGCTTCAAAATAATTAAATGCACTAGCTTCACATCCCTTATGTTTTCACTTATTAACTTTACCATTGATAGCATTTGCCCAGTCACTTAGGCCTTTCTTTGTTATGCAACAGATCAGGTTACTGTGAGCAAGGAAATATTTTTGTCCATCATCTATGTTAATCTTTTGATGTGATGCTGGATCTAGATCTAGAGAATCTAGTATCAAGGCTTGCCAGGTGTCAGCTTAGCATTGTGCATTGCACTGCTGATACAAGTACATCTGAATCTACCTCTTGGCATTCACTGTTTACTTTAGAGTAGATCTAGGGTAGAATCTAGATCTAGTCCAGATTCTGGCTAAATTCTAAACTTTAGGCCTAATCTAGAGATATTTAATTAAGATTTCTCTACAATGTATTTAGTCTAGGTCCTAGTTCTATGATCTACAGGTAGATTCTACATTTTGATTCCACA
>BMAT01008214.1:288003-299752 GCA_019649035.1 Elysia marginata | reverse complement strand
TGTGAAAAAAGAGGTTAAATGAAACAATCAAAGGTTTTGCATCCAAGGTGAATGAGTTGAAAGTGAGAGATTTTTTTTTGTTGAGAAAACGCCATCTAGATATTTATAATTTTTTTTGTTCTTCTTTTTTTTAAATTATTGAAAATTTTAATATCCTTCCAGAAAATATGGATAACTTAATGAAATTTTCAACGTTTTGAAAGCTTATAAAAATGTCTTGGACAAAATACCAATGTACAAAAAGGTGGAAAATTACTATGTTCAATTCATTTTTCTCCGACGGCAGACAAAATAATGAAAAAGACACATATAATACACATACAACTGCCCTCCTATTGAAAACTTTTATTGGTTTTGATTTCCCTCTGATTTAAATGGCTAAGTTTTCAAAGGGTGCATAGAATTTGGATAAAGGATAAAAAAAATATGTTGTCTTTAAGCAAGAATTGACCTAAAGAAAAACAAAATGGAACTTCTGAAAAGAGTTGACTATAAGCAAGAGATTTGCTCAAAGCTGTGGATTTTAAGTGGATTCCACTCTATGTATGTACTGTGTGTATGCATGACGTACGTTTAGTTTGCATGATTTAAGTTTGGTTTTGACCGTACCGGTTTACTGTCTGTATATATTAACTGAAAAAACTGTGTGTATACATGACATGTTTGGTTTCTGCCACGCCAGTCTACCGTCTGTATCGCATGAAGAGACAAACTGCCGAGATCAGGGAGAAGGAGATGACCTACCGTAGAGGGAAGTCGGCCACCAAGATCCAGGCTTTCTACCGGATGTGGCGACAGCGCGTCGTGTATCGACGTCTCGTGAAGGAAAGAGAGAGACACAAACATGATGTGCAGGTTATAGGCAAACAGGTGAGAGAAGGACGTATGAGCAAAAAAGCTGAAAAAGTTAATCCATAGTTCAGATGTGAGTCTCATTATCTGTTTGAATTTTTTGATAAGGCTTACCTATTGAATTTGTGATCTCCAACTTTTTATGTATACATATCTTTAAACCAGTGTGAAAAAAAACAATTATCACTTTCTAAAATGTTTTAAATCAAAATTATCTTTAATATCTTTCTTCAAACTGTTGAGAAAATAATGCAATTGTTTACGCTTGCAAGCTCAGAAAAAATGGGCTGTTGGAAATTATGTATAATTTGCCACATCCAACTTTGTAGCAAGGAATGCTTGGAGCAGATGAAACTTGGAACTTGGAATAAAAATTTCTCTCTCAGCTTAGAAATTGGCCTGGGCATTGTCACATACTGGTAAAGATAAGAAATAAGATAAAGCAGGAAGAGAGAAATGAATTTTAAAAACAGTGGAAGAGTAACAGAAAATGACATACCTGTCAGCATTGACACTGATGGCAGTAGATAAAAGAAGATGTGATAATAATAATAACAATAACAATAATAATAATAATAATAATAATAATAATAATAATAACAATGATATTAATATTAATAATAATAATAACAATAATATTAATATTAATAATAATAAGAAGAAGAAGAAGAAAAAAAAAGAAGAGGGATACGAAAATGAAAAAGAAAAAAAAAACAGTGACAACAATAACACTCGCAGTATTAAATGGTTACACACATGTACACTAAAAAGCACTGACTCTCTTATGTCTCTCCACTCTCTCCCAGATATCTCAAAAAAACCACAAGATGGTAAAGCTACAAGATGATGCCAACCACACAGCATCACCGTCACCTCCAGCGACACCGCCAGCCTCAGCGGCTAAACGGGTTGCCATGGCGGACACGGCCGCGTCAGCATTCAAAGAAAGTCCCAAGCGAAGGGCAGGCAACTCTTCCCAAGACTCTCCCAGTAAAAAGGTAACTTTACTTTTTTATGGTTGCTTCCCTTGTTTAAATTCTAGTGGAAATTTAAATATGAAAGAAAAAGAAGAATTTAGATTTGAAGAAGAGGATGATCATGTACCTTCACAAGTTTCTCATTGTCTTGAATACTGATAAGTTAAAATGAGTGAATACTGATAAGTTAAAATGAGCGAATACTGATAAAATAAAATGAGCTTAATCAAAAAAAAAAACAAACCCAACAAACTTTTTTATTTCATTATGTTTCTAATTCTACTACCACTTCAATGCTGCTCCACCCCCACTCTGCCTGGGACAAACAGAAAGCAGTATCTGCAGTATCTCTCTATATGAGAGATACTGCATTTTGTTTCTCCATGGCATCATTCCTCACAGACACCCAGACCTGGACTTTAAAATACTCCCTTCCATCACTTCCCATTGTTTGCTCCAGGTGTGGACTCGGGTGTCAAGCCAGGCAGTTGGGGAGGCCCGAGTGGAGCAGATGAAGAAGATGTACGACATCAAGAAGGTCATCCCTGACAGGGAGGCAGACTACTACGACCAGGTACGTCACTCAGTTTGTCTGTCTGTCTCTATGTGTGTGTGTGTTAAGTCTGTTCCCTGCAAACACAGAAGGCATGCTTGAAGGCATGAAGCAGAGACAGGAAATTAAGGATGTGGGTGGGAATGTAAAACTTTGGAAGTCATAGGGCTGTACAGTCAGTTGAAATCCTTTTGGAGATAATGACCTTTGATTGTCCACAGATCAGTCACCAATCTGTTCAGTTTCTGTTGTGCTGCTCAACATAATTCACCCCTCTAAACCAAACAAACCTTTAACGTCAGACTCAGGAGTGTGGGATGGCAAGCACTATTGAAGATGAGAAAAGATATTATAATTATATTTATTTATTTGTCTCCGAGGGGAACGTTTTTTTGCATAATGGTCAGGTTTATTTACATTACTTAAAATACATAATACTTTCTACTTTTTGTAAGAAATGCTACATACATTCTGTAGACAATAGTTTTAGATTTACACATGCATGCATGAGGCACCATAGAGTACGAGATTTCTATATGATTTTTTGGCTTTGACATCTTCTGTGCCATCATCTCTCTGTTTGATACATCTGGCTGGAGCTCCATTCCCCGCCCCCTCATAATTTATGATCACTGAAAACTTGACAAAGATTTTGTTAATGTCTGTGTATTTAGGGATGAGCAGTGGTTTAATTAATAGGGCGGTTGACCGCTATCTCAGAGGTCCCAGGTTCGATCCACAATCTGGGTAGATGTCTTGGGTTCGTTTCACAATCCAGATAGATGTCGCGGGTTCATTTTACAATCCAGATAGATGTCCTGGGTTCGTTTCACAATCCAGATAGATGTCCCGGGTTCGTTTCACAATCCAGATAGATGTCCCGGGTTCGTTTCACAATCCAGATAGATGTCCCGGGTTTGTTTCACAATCCAGATAGATGTCCCGGGTTCGTTTCACAATCCAGGTAGATGTCCCGGGTTCGTTTCACAATCCAGATAGATGTTCTGGGTTTGTTTCACAATCCAGATAGATGTCCCGGGATCGTTTCACAATCCAGATAGATGTCCCGGGTTCGTTTCACAATCCAGATAGATTTCCCGGGTTTGATCGACAGTCCATGTAAACAATTTTTTTTGCTCCCCTGTGCCCAAGCCAGCACTCAATGGGTAGCTAGGTCTCTTAAGACTCGGCAAAAGTAAAAAAAGAGCATTTTAAAGAGCATTTTTATATAGCGCTTATCCACTAATGTGCTCTAAGCGCTTTACATGGGTTCCCCGACAGGCCATTCCCAACCAAAATACCTTCTGAACTCACAGAGTAGCAGCAAGTTAAGCGCATCACTCTAGCATTCAGACAAGATCTTTCACTGCCTATAGTCGGGTACTCATGTAACGCATGAGTGAGGCAAAGAAATGTGTGTAAATAGCCTTTCTCAAGGACTAAACGTCGACCTGCCGAAAGCAGGACTCGAACCCCGGACCTCTCAATCCGAAACCGAGCGTCTACCACTACACCACGACGCCAGACGAGGAAAGCAATGACAAACTACCTTACTATGCTGTGTGCCTGAAAAAAAATAACTCTTGCTCATTGTTTCCCTTTAGCGCATCTTCAGTATGGGAAACTTTACTTTACTTTACCTTTTTGTGTCTTTGTGTCATACTCAAAAGCTTCTGTATTCAACGTGTCCTATGTGTTTGAGCATTGTGAAACTTGTACTTTGCATTTGGAAGAGACCTGGCCGAGTTAGTCAGCTAATAAAGGGTGAATCTCAATGTCTTTGATGTCAAACATGGTCACAAGGAATCAGAACGGTAATGTTTTGTGATAGACATCTGCAGCAATGGAGAACGCTTGTTTGTGCATCGAGAGGTTAATGTTAGTATTATTGTGTGACATTGTGGTCTAGTAGTAGACACTCGACCTTCTGACCAAGAGTTCCGGGGTTCGAGGCCCTGGTTCTGCAAGTCGACGTTGAATTCTTAAGAATGGCTATAAACATATTTTATTCTTTGCTGCACTCAAACGTTAAATGAGTACCTGGATGTAGGCAGTGAAAGATCTGGTCCCAGATTGTTACACTTTAACTGCTGATCCCCTGTGAGTTCTTAAGGAAATCTAGTTGGTATTTGCCTATTGAGGTACCCGTGTAAAGAGCTAGGACAAGTTAGGGCATTAATGGATTTGGCGTTATATAAAAGTGCTCTTTTTAATTCAAATAAAACAATAGCTTATGCTGCTATCGAGCTAGTCCTCTCTATATTGCGCGACCTAATGTTCTGTCTTCTTCTTCATGCCCTATGTATGACAGAACATTGTAATTCTTACCCCTCATTATTAGGAAAACTTAACTGGAACAGAAGGTCAAACCGCACGTCAAAAAACGATAGAAAACACAGCATTGACCATGGAAAGATCACATTTTGTTTGCACAGACTGGGAAATTGGACTCCCACTCCGCCCACACTCCTTCTAGCAACATTAACACTTGTGATAATCACCACGGCTACTTCCGGCTCCAGGGCGTTTGTCTCGCATCCAGAGCAAATCAGTCGGATATTGCAATTTTCACCTTTAAGGGGTCACTGGTTTCAACAAGACATTTTCTCTAAGCTCCTGCACGTCAAAAATGAAATATCAGTACATGTATCAATTTCGTGTGAGAAGATTTTAAAACGATTGCTAATCTAAAAAAATAGACACAAAGAGGAGGACATAGACTTTTTAATGGCGTTTTCTCAACAAAAGAATCCCAACTTCCGACTCATCCAACCTAGATTCGAGACATTTAACGATTTAGTACCGTGTGCTGATGTTCATCATAATCGTTGGAAATGGAGCTCCCCTGAGGGTGATAACAAGTGGCTAACAAGCTTGCTAGAAGACGTGTTCTGCCGTGGACAAACAAAACGCAGTACCTCTCATGTGGTGTACACTGCAGATACTGCTTTTTGTTTGTCCCGGGCAGTGTTATCCGCTGTGTTTGGTTTGCGATGGAGCGAGGGATCTGTGAGGCTAGTGAGAGAGTGTTCAGAAGTGAAGGATGACAGTGAGGGACAGATACAGAGATAGACAGAGAGACAACGTGAGAGGTATAAGATGCGTGGATAAAAGTACAACTTATGACAATTGAGTATACCTTCAGAGTAAATAAGGATTTGAAATCGCGCCACAAGGCGTGTGATATCTTAACGACTTTGTTGTTAACGCGCTTTGTCTTGGTTCTCATTTTGATTTCGATGAAGCATAAAACGGCGGAACGTTTTTATATTATCCTGATTCTGTGTTTTTTCTTCGTCTGTTCACCATAGATATAATTTCATGTCTTTTCTTTTACTGTACAAAACGAGAAAGACAGACAAACATAGTAAATGATAATAAATATAATAAATATGTTTGGAGTCCTCCACAGTCGAAGGCAGTCTAATTACACAGCTCTCCGCGCCTTTCAACACCAAAACAAGATTCTCAACGCGAGATATAATTTTGTAAAAAAAAAAAACCCCGCCATAATTGCCCACACTGAGATAAGATAACGTCTTCCAAGGGTTACCGAGTCCAAAACGTATACATGTGTACAAGGCCGATACTTATGTCGCACCAGACTGGACAAACAGCGTAAACAAGACTGGTGTTTCGTTCTTGAGTAAAGCCTAGTCGAGATATTTCAGGCGGATTCAACAGGAAAAAAATTCAACCTCAGATTTTCTGAAATTCAAATTATTGGTGCATATATTTCAAACGAAGAATTAAGTTTATAATCTAAAATTAGTTTAAATGAAAGAAGTAGGCCCGTTTTAATATTTGGAATGAAACGAATATATTAACAGATCGAATTAAAGAAGTATTCGAACCGTTCGAATTAATATTCGGACTCGATTGTTTGTCGTCTGCATATCACGTGATGTGGCTCTCTGGGTTTGTCGTAGTGCAGCGGCTGTTATGGTTTCCTCTGATTGTAGAGACGGGCGTAAAATCAGACAAAAACTCATATTACTATTCTTCAAGGGTTAAAGTTATAGAATAGTAACTTAACGATATCAGCTTTCTATTTTTTAAATTTTCTTTAAGATCTCGAGTAATTGTTTTTCCATCATTTCAATGCACTGAAACTGTTTGACGCTTGTGGTTTCGATGCTTCTTTGGACAATTAAAATTATGTATATTTTCCTGCAGGTAAAAAATTCGATAAAAAGTTTTCAATAGCGTTTTATTCCGAGCACGAACAACACGCCAGCGAAAAGCTAGTTTTAAATTCCGATTTTCTGCAGAAAGTGAAACGCGATTTAAGAAAACAACAACTAAGAACTTTGTCTACAAAAAATACCAGTAATATAGAAATCACTGGGAACTATGCAACGTGCAGGCCAAGGAACTGTGCAACGTGCAACAAAATCAAAGATGTTATTGCAGGGAAATCCTACCGATCTAAAAAATCTTTAGTTGTTACAATTAAGATTTCCATGGAAATGGTAAACATTAAAAAAATCGTTTAATTGCGATTTCAACAAAAGGTAATTGCTAGTTTTTAAGTCCCATTAGGAATTTGGTATTTGAGCAGTTGGTGTGGAATCGAAGAAACTTCCAGCGAAGAAATGTCAACGGTTGGGGAATATCGATAAAATTGTCAGCAGTGAAAGGTTATGCTCACTCATGCTGTTTCTCTCTCTCTCTCTCTCTCTCTCTCTCTCTGTCTGTGCCTTTATGTATTTATCTATCCATTTGTATATCTATCTAGTGCTCTACTTCTTTATATATCTCTCTATCTATCTATCTATCTATCTATCTATCTATCTATCTATTATCTATCTATAACCTATCTATAACCTATCTATCTACGTTTCAAACTGCATTAGTACACCTATCTTCCCATTTATTGTCTTATATATTATGTGGCCTTTTTTTCTTCTGCCTATCTACATAATGTTTATAGTGGAGAACACATTATTTATTCTGCAGAACGCTTGTCTAGTCTTCGCTGTCCCATCTTTGCCTCCAACCATCTTTATCGGACGCGCAATTTTTGTCATCCCAAATATCCCGCCCAGTAATCGCACAGCAATTTCGACAATTTACTTTCTCCAACATCGATATAACCTACGTCAGCATCGAATTTTGACATAACTGTTATCTCCTTCCTCAGCGTTTTTCCCTCCCTACGGCAGGCATTGAAGATAATGTGTTTACGTCTAGCCTAGAACTATCTATCGAGATCTAGATCTATCGATAAGAGATGGAAACTCCTCTACCCTTTTGTCCCCTTAGGCGATTCAGTTTAAACTAACCTTTTCCGGTTTGATAATATTATTCAATTTCTCACGCTGTCTTCTTTAATTTCGACTGTGGGTTTATTGTTTTGAATGTTTATTTTTGAAGATACAAAATCTGCCAGCGACCGACATTTGGGAATAAAGTGAAGGATAGAATTTTATAAAGCAATCATAGGTCGACGCTTTTTTCACCAAAACCCTGGCTTTTTTCTTCTCACGCAAGTTTGAGATACTGCAAGCGGATGAGGAAATAACAAACTGCAGCCCCAGGGGTCTGAACTGGTCGCTCGTGGTATCGATAGAGCGGAGGAGGAAACTTCTAGAACACATTGGGGGGCGTCGACCTTCCGTGACATTGACAACAGTACATCAAGCAGCAACAAGGGCATGTACTCGTTATAATCATCTTATTTTATATGGTTAGTTATCGTTCTTGGTCGGCCTGTTAACGGGCGAAACATGTTCGGATGCTCATCTTATCCACAAGCCTCCTTCTCAAGAAAGATACCGGCTCTGTGGCCTAGCGGTAAGACACTCGCTTAGAGATCGGAAAGTGCGTGGTCCGATCCCCGGCCGAGTCAAACCAAGGACTTTAACATTGGTATTAGCAGCTGATCCGTCTAGTGTCTGGCATTTATGGATTTAGTGCTAAGGCTAGTCGGCCCGGTGTCAGGATAATATGACTGGGTGTGGTATACACAAGCGCTCCTTTCATCACAATGTGGCAGCATGCTTTCAATTGTCCCAAGCACCGTCTCTGATAGAACCTCGAAAATGACTGGGACTATAAAATTCAAACAACGAGCCAAATCTCAAGAAAGATTTGGATGCAGTGAGATGCTTTGGGTAGGCCTGTATCAAAATATGTTCGTTAGTATTTTATCCCACAGCCTCGCGTGGTCTGGTGTGGTAAACACTCGGCCCTTACACCGGGAGGTACAGGGGTTCAAGCCCTGGCCTGGCAGGTCAACATTTAGTTCTTGCTCAAGGTTTTCTTTACACACACAAAGCTTTCTCGCTCAAGCAGGCGTTACGTGAGTACATGCAGCCCTAGTGTGTAGGCTGGGATGATTCTCTGTCAGCTGCATGATACAGTCACGGTGCGCACCAACGTCTGCTCCTCCGTGAGTTCAGAAGGTGATTTGGTTGGTTGTGGCCTAGCGGGAAACCCGGGGAACCCATGTAGAGCGAACGCCTAGAGCGCTTTAGTCCTCTAGGCGCTACACATTTCGTATCCGTGATAAGCTTTCTTATTAATTCAAATCGTTAAGACCGAAACAGTAATTATGGTACCTTTTGTCCGTCTACCTCTACTCGAGCTTTTTAACTATTCTTTATCAAATTCTGGGACCTGTGATATACAGATGGCAAAAGATTTTGGTTTAACAAGCTGAGGAAAGTTCATAATGCATCGAAAAAGACTTCTTCAGTCTCTCGGAAAAAAAATTCGTCTAAATCCGATTTAAACTAAGTACGGCCTGGGATCGAGTAAAGAAAGTAGCATAGTGAATTCCATGTGGTCAGGAAGTATTAGACACAAGGTAGAAAGGATTGGGGACTCCCGGACGATCGCGTGTTCTCTTTATTAGTTTGACATAGTGGCGACCTCAAGGTCTTACCCTTGTCATTCAATCACTCTCTCTCTCTTTCTCTCTCCATCTGCCTCTTTCTCTCTCTGTCCCCTTCTCTCTCAGTCTGTTTCTCTCCCTCTCCCTCAGTCTGTTTCTCTCCCTCTCCCTCTTGATCTGCTAAAAGAAAAACGTGAGACACGATTGACTGAGTTATCGGCCCTTGAAAAGTAATAAGCCTCTTTCTGGAATCTTCTTAAAGGGGAGTCACCCTCATTTGTGTGTGTGTGTGCGTGTTTGTATGTCACTCACATGTTTGTTTGGGCTTGTTTATGATGGTGAGGATAAGGCATTGAAGATATGATGATGATAGTAATGAAAGCCATAGTGGGAACCTAGGTATGATAATAGGAAACATATGAACAACATAACAACATTAACTCAAGAGGAACGTCAAAACATAAGTGTTGACCAAAAAGGTTGAGATGGCAGATGGTAACGAATAGAAGAAAGAGGAGAAGGAGAAGAATAATACTTTCAAAAAGAAGACGAAGGGGGAGGAGGAGGAAGACAAGGAGGAGGAGGAGGAAGAGAAGGAGGAAGAGGAGGAAGAGAAGGAGGAAGAGGAGGAAAAAAATTAAAAAAATGGCGTATCTAGAATTTAGGTTCAACGACTTTTCGCCATAACCTAAGATAATTAGTTTTTGGTCAATTGGAACTATTATACGCTCATATACGGTGGAACCCTGATAAAGTCAACACCTCGGGACCGAAAAATGTGTTGACTTTCAGCAAGAGTTGACTTTAACCATTAAAAAAATATAAAGAAATGCAATATGGACTGCAAAACAGAGTTGACTTTAAGCAAGAGTTGACCTTAAAGGTATTGACTTAAAGTGTATTCCACTGTATTTTTAAGTATTGAATATTAAACCTGTAGAGCTATATGAGACAGATTAAAGGGTCCATTAACAGGAAAATTCTAACGTACATTTGGCATTCCAGCCCCTTATGGAATACTACTAGACTTTAAGCGAAGACCTATGGAAAATGTGCTACTGCTAGAGAAGAAAAAAAAAACAGCGGGGTACATGGGTGTGATTAAAAAAATGTACCCTCAAAGTTTTGCAATGGATAGGACAGAGACGAACAAACAGTATAAGTTTGATCGTATTAACCAATGATGACAGTGATGATGATGATGATGATGATGATGATGATGATGATGATAATGATGACCATAGTGATGATGATGATGACCGTAGTGATGATGATGATAATGATGATAATGATGATAATGATGATGATAACGATGATGATGATGATGATGATGATGATGATGATGATGATGGTGATGGTGGTGATCATGGTGATGATGATGGTGATGGTGGTGATGATGGTGATGATGATGATAAATATTGATGGTGGTGATGAAATCTTTACCACTAGCATTAGTGTTGTGATTGGAATCAAGAACTTTTACAATCATCTTGTCTGAACACTCTCTTTGAAAAGGAGATAAAAAATTAAAAAAAAAAACTGGTCGTGACTATAGGAATCAAAGCCTGGGCGTTGCCTTTCAGTGAGAGTAACGCCCCTTTCCTTGTTTATGAACCTCCAGATGACCATTTTGCTGGCCATTACAACAAAATGCTGGACAGTGAAGATTTGCTTTTGCTGGTCAGTCACCCTGGTATTAATTGTCATGTCTTTAGTGCTGGCGTATTTTCGAAGAAACTCGCTATGAAACTCCTTTTAAGGAGCGTAGTGGCGACATGGTATTAGCTATGTTTCTCTAAGTGGCAAGACAGTGGGTGCCGAAGCATCTATAAGTCGAGGGTTCGGGTCACACTAGAGGCAGACATTTCGGGTATTTCCACTTATTTTCTGTCGTAAAGCCTTGTACTTAAGTAATCCTGAGTTATCACCATTGATAACCAGTATTTAGCATGCTTGGGTGTTGCCGATTATTCGACTGTAAATTGACAGATCAGTGTCGAAACAGCTTCGGCTTTCGTTATGTATTTTAGACTTATCTGTTTTATATTTGGCGAATTATGTTCTTCCTCACGGCTTTCAGTGCATTTCTCTAAGAAGATCTACTGCGTATAAAACATTTTAGTTATTTCCCTTTGCGTGACTTGTTGGTTGAATAACAGTGATAAATAAATAAAAGTTTTTACTGGGGAAAATTGGATGAGGATCAACGTATAAGCAGCTCACGTTGGTTCAGAAAACGCCGAACGATAAAATATCAGATTTGGTACCGTAAGGTTACTAGAGCACGCGGCGAAAACCGCCAATGTTATTTTTTTGTGTTTTCAGATAAAATTACTCAATATCTCCGGATGACAATCAGTAACAAGACCAGCATCTGAACCCGACAGTTGATTTTATGCGCTACGGGCCCGCTCAGGAGGACGAAGCCCATAGCGGAGGAAATCCAGCAGGATGGCTGATGGGCTAGCGGGGTCCATCAGCCGATCGTCTGCTGCAAAACCCACAATACCTGTGTGTGTTATTACGGCA
>BMAT01008207.1:58105-68739 GCA_019649035.1 Elysia marginata | reverse complement strand
TTAGAGAAAAAGATAATGAGGGACATAAGAACAAATACAAAGAGAACGAGAGAAAAAGGGAAATATAGATTAAGAAAAAATGGAGTAGGAAGACAGTTAGACATACAGACACACACAGGCACGTGATAAAATAGAGAAACGACACCGAAAGACAGCATGATTGCTCATGTTTTAGTTATTTCGGCATCAACCATTGAGAGAGAGGATAGATAATTGATTGTAGGATATTTTTTCAAGTCCAATTCCACTTCAAAGGTGCTCTCAGGGCTTGGGTCCAAATGACAATGTACGGGCTGCCACCCAGAGACTAGCGGGGATACCATGACTTAGCCTTAGCCGGTCACATTATACTGATACCGACCCAACCAGTAGGGGCCCGGACTGTGCTCGGCTGAGGCTCGAACCTGCGACCTCTGGGCCGCGGAGCGAGGCCTCTACCAACTGAGCTATCTAGGCCCCCTGAGAGAGAGGAGAATGACACCGATCGAAACCATGCTATTGATCCTTCAAAACAAACTGTCAGCTGGAGTCATTTAAGGCCCTGGTATTGCAAGAATAATATTTATTGACGTTACATTCCGTGTTGTTTTTAAGCTGACGCGATGCACTTTACAACCTTTCTCTCATCCTTACATATTGCGAAAAGCTCTCTAAACAGTTGGCATAATAATGCAATGTTCAAATTAACCTCTTGTAAGTGGAAAAAGATCAGCTAGGGCTAATTACCAATAAATGCCCTTGAAATCTGTTGGATTGTGGTGCAAAGATCTTTATGCGTCATAAATTAATGATACAATATTTGTTTCGTGGCTAGGGTGAAATGAGTTCAATGTTGCAATCTTGACATTCAAGGCCTCACTTTATAAACCATACAATATATTGCGGTCCAGAACTTCGGGAAGTTTATTATATTATAATTGTTTTTAAAGAAAAGGTGGCACACTTTACATGTTGTTTTATAATAAAGAGGTATGCATTCAAAAGCAGTTTTAAAACAAATCTTTCAAATAATAATTATTTTATTATGACTGAGGTGAGGGCAGCGCGTCTAAGACCATTAATGGACTTAATTTTAATGCTCTTTGGCACAAGTATAACTTCAGCTGTTTTCTATAATCCTCGCATTTTATTAACATAATTAATCAATTAAATTAAAAATAGATGAGCATTTCTGCCAGCTGACCGGAGTACCATTCACAGCTTCAATCTTAAGCCTGTCAGATCTATATGCCTTTTATAATATATCGTTGTTTTGAGTATGATATTAAAGGAATGTTTGCTATCTCAGCAAACTTTTTCCTCAAAACAAAGTGTGAAGTGTTTGAAAAAAACTTTTGGCAAGTGTTGATGACTCAATGATTGCCTGAAATCTGATTTGTAACGACTTTGTTTTGTGGAGGTGCATTGTCGTTATTATTTCATTCATTCAGGATGTCATACTTTTAAACGTTTACTCTTTCAAACAATTAAATAATCAAGAAACCAACCAACAAATGCAATTATTTTCAGATTTTTAATAGGAAGAAAACAAAAATAAATAGTTCAACAAAGCTCAACCAATCATGAATTATACATTTGAATGCGATTGGCCACTAAGAGGATCCTCTGAGTTTTTTGTCTCTGGCGACTTAAAGAAAGTTAAAACTTTCCTGTTAGTCTTTCATAACCAACCTTTAAAGCTGAATTATTTCTTAGAAGATTATAACATTTCAAGTAGCAATAGAAGCCATTGTAAATTCTTCCCTAAATTGAATGAGTAAGACTGAACTGGGCGTACAAGACCAATACACAAGCTATGCATCTCGTTCAGGCCATGAGAGACTGATAAAGGGGGAGTGCCTCCTCGCGACTCAACTGTGTGGATAAAATGGTCACGATAAGAAATTATCATGATCTCTTAAGATTCCCTTGTTTGTTTCTCTAATTTTTCATCTAAAATTGGCGACTTTTTAATTTAATTGACTAATTGGGCTATTTCACATTAAACGGAAGGCACAGTTAAAATAAAAAAAAAACTTTTAAAATGACATGCAAATCTATTGCTTTTGTGCGAGACTTTGATATCTCCACTTTGTATAATTTTGTTTAACTGGTAAAACAAAAACATGTGGTCAGTGTTTTATCATTATTGTTTTATACCCAAAACACATATTTTATGATGCGTGGAGCTCTAAATTTTGCCTTTGGAAATCTTAAAGGCTTAAGCAGTTATTTCATGAACATGAGTGTAATTGAGATATTCCATTTTTGCGGTGACGTAAATTGTCAAGAAAACCGCTGACGAAAGCAAAACACAGTTACCTGCCGGAACTTAATGTGTCAAAAACAAATAGCATTTTTGCAGTACAAAATTTTTTTGTTCTCTCTCACTGCTCGAATTAGTGATTTATACATTTCTTGAAAGCAAAGACAAAAATTATGTATAAGTCTGGAGAATATCTTTTCATAGGGACAGATATACCGATTAAAAGATATATCGTCTGGTAAAAAAGCGGGTCAAAATAGTCTAACTGGTATAAAAATGTGCGTTCTGCAAAAAAGTTAAGAATCCAACTTCTTGACGGAAGGCATCGAATTTTTTTTTAAATTTTATACTGTGATATTTTACAATCTTCCTCAAATCAGCCTTATACCGATATTTGGAATTTTTTTGTGGCAATCAATACCTATCATGTTTTTAATTTATGTCGCTTTTCTAATGTATAAGTTCAAACACATCATGCAATAAAGAAAGAGCACTGCAAAAGGTCTTCGCTGCGCTTGGCAGCGTAAAAATTACTGACAGTTTCGTCTAAAATTGCGTCACCAGGCGCGTTATGCTTAGCTTCTACCCGTTAAGCCAAATATTAAAGACCTTGCGTTATCGGCCTGCTCAGGACGTTGAAGCCCATAAGGCTGGAAATGCAGGATGGCTGATGGGCTAACGGGGCCCGTTAACCAACGGGAGAAAGTACAGACTCCGTCACAGTTATGCACGGATATTCAAAAAAGGTCGACGTTTGTCCCACTACGTACTACGTAACGGTATCTTGAAACCTCACTACAGGTCCTCGGCCGTGTTTAGGCGTTTTGTTGGCAAACGATGAGCCCTGGCAAGATTTGAGTTTTGCGGAGCTGAGAATGGCTTTGAAGATATAATGCGAAGCGTCTTCAGCGCTGATTGTGTCACTTGGTAGACTAGAGACATTGCAGCTCTTCAGGTTTGGGACGGAATGTGTTAGACTGGAGACACCACAGTTTTTAAGGTTCGTAGCGTTGACTTCAGGTATAAAACCACAGCGGGAGTTCTTAGAACCATCGATAACGTTGGCGTTCTTACTCCGAACGCCCTCGATACAAGGGGGCATAAATCTAGAACGCTTCGATTTTTTATCGATGATATTATTTTGATGATTGTTTGTGAAATGGCGGCGAGGAATTTCATCGGTAGAAGAACTGGAATACGAATCTCTCGTAACGTTGTCGTAAATTTCCGTACTCATACTGCTTTCAGATTGGCCGCCTTCGCTATCGCTGCAGACGGTCGGTAAGCTAGACTTCATACGGCTAGCGCGTTTCGATTTGACGCTGTTTTTGGACTTCTTTAGACCGCTGGAGGATGGTCTACTGCGTGGTCGATGCTGATGAGACTTTGTTGGCTTCTGGTGTGCTGTGTCGTCTGTAAATGTGGTGTGTGAGAGAAAACTAGACACGTTTCTCTCTCCTTGGTCGCTGGCGTTTTGGAGCAAGTCTGTATAGTTGTGTGTCAGTGACGTACTGTTGTGACTTTGAGCATGGGGCCGTGAGGAGCAAAAACACACGGGAATCTCGTATTTATCATGAAGCACAGGCAGAGAAGGTTGAGATAGCGACTTGAATTGGATGTCTGAAATATGAGACTCCCGAGAATACTTCGGAGTTTCTGAACTTAAGTCGGTAGTAAAAGAATTTTCAACGCCTTGCAACAGTTTAGGCAGAGAGGGCAAACTGAGCGACGCGGATATCAAATGCCCAATTGTATCCAACTCCTGAGATTCGTGCGTTTTCCTTAGCATACGGACAGATGAGACAGGGTTTGATTTACAAGACGTACAATGTTCTTGAACCAAGTTTTGGTATTCATCTTCGCCTGCCGGTTTGTGATATAAAGACGCGGTGTTAGGACAGGCCTTATCATCGATATTAGCAGGAAGATAGACGCGAACTGTACGGTCTTGAGCATTGTGTTGACTAACAGGACTAACTTGTCCGCGATAGTCTTGATTCACGGATGCTTTTCTCAAGGAATGTGACACCTGATGGTCAGGAGAAGTCTTTTCATTGTTACGATCATATGCCCTTCCCTGTCGAGACGGAGAATTGTTATTTGTGATTAAAACAGATTTCGCTTCCGACAAGCGGCGATATGTGGACTCATCCATCTCCGTAAACCAGCCAGTCTGTGGTACTCGATAGCAACACAGACGGGCGCATCGTTTGCGGAATACTTTGTTAAAAGCGCAATAAATAAGGAAATTCACCCCTGCATTCAGACCGAGTAGGGTATCGGTTATCTCTCGAATACCTTTCACCAGATAACCGGCCTCGTGGTATCCGAATCCGAAAACGGTGGAGAGGATGGCGTCCGGGGTGATGCATACCAGGAATGTCAAGATCACGACGATCATCATAACGGTCACGCGGTGCCGCGACGTCTTGCGGCGTTTCGTGCGCGTCTTCCTCAGCGCCCACACGATGCGCGTGTTGAGAATGATAAGAACGATAAGCGGGATGATGGAGCGCATCAAGTTCTGTATCCAGGTGTACACGACCACGAACGTCTTGTTCTGCCACATCTCCGTGAGTTCCACCTCCAGCCTCCACTGCAGCGTCTCACGTTGGAGGCAGCGGATGGTCCGGTATCTCAGCGCGGACGGAAGTGCCAGGCACGTCATCGTAAAGTAGGTCAGCAAGCACAGCGTGACGGCCCGGCGCCTGCTCCACACCGCCCGGGCTTTGGTCGGATGACACACCAGTATGTATCTCTCCACGGCAACCGACACAGTCAGCCAGGCAGACACGCACAGCGACAGGTTGAAGACAAAGTGGCTGTACGGGTAGAGATACCCGTAGCTGAGGTTCCCTAACTTAGGCGACGTGTGCATGAAGACGATCACCAGGAAGTAGAGGATGTCGTTGAGAAGTTTGATGGAGTCTGCCACCGCCAGAGCGCTCAGGAACGCGTTGGTTGAGGTGAGCATGTTTTTTCTGGTCAACACGTAGACGCTGAGGGCATTGCAGAGCAGACCCGGGAAGCAGATGCTCGGGTAGATGAATAGCCCGGTCACTAGCTGAAACAGAGAAGAAGGAAATACAGGGATGCTGTTACAGTTTGAATAGATCGCTTGGTGTAGCTTTCTGTTTTAACTATATAATTGCAAAATTATAAAGGTATGAAACTAACAGTAGATAGAAGTAGGCGTTTAGTGGAAATGCCCAAAATGTCTGCCTTTAGTATGATTCGAATCTTCGACTTATAGATGCTTCGGCATCCACCGCCTTCCCTATTAGAGAAACATAGCTGATACATATCACCACTACGCTCTTTTATCAGCTATCCTTATTTATTATATCATTTACCAGTTAATGGATCTATACTCAAATGGGGATGTAGCACTAGAAAAAAGCATCTGTTACTTCTAGTACAAGTGATATAGTACCTCGAGAGATATAGGAATTGGCTAATACGTTCTGCAAAAACGGACATCAATGGACAGCTACTGTGTTTTAATCGACATGATGTCACATAAAAATCAGCTACCCTTATTTGGAAGACTTCAACTTAAACTTGAAAAAAAGAACATTTGATGTTCTGCTTGAAATAAGGCGACGAGGATATTTATTTAATAAACTGTATAGAACAGTAAAAGCTGCATTATTTTATAAAAACACAGGACTTTTTTTTTTTTAAGCTTTGAGCACTTTATGTGTCCACATGATTTAAAAACAAAAACATTTGCTCTAACCGAAGCACTCGAAGGTTTTTGAAAAAAGTTAAACATGTAAGCTGGTGACAAACCACAGTATGAATAATGGAGGCAGCCACTGCGCAATCAAATGATTGAAATATTATAAAGGTATGAAATTAATAGTGGGGAGAACTAGGCTTTTTCGTGAAAATGCCCGAAACGACTGCCCTTAGTATGATTCGAACCTTCGACTTAAGGAGCGTAGTGGCGATTTTATATAAACTACGTTTCTCTAAGTTACAAGGCGGTGGGTGCCGAAGTATCTATAAGTTGAAGGTTCGAATCATACTAAGGGCAGATGTTTCAGATATTTCCACTAAAAAAGCCTACTTGTCTCCACTGCTAATTTCATACCTTTACAATATTTATAATATGACAAAACACAGTGTAGCATGGAAAAAAAACTAGTAGAAACCATATAAAGCGCTAAGAGCATATTAGTGCATTAGGCGCTATTTAAAAAAAAAATAACGCTCTCTACTTTTACTTTTACTTTTACTAAATATACAGAAATGAGTTTTGTCATTTTTACTAATAGCAAAAAATAAAAGTCTGCCCTTAGAAATAAGCCAGCCCAGAGTAACACCGTTATCAATGATGCTATTTTGAATGGTGGCGATTCTGGTTACCTGTACGTTTAGCTAAATCTTATTCATAAGACTCAAACTATGAAAATACAGAACTCTTTTTAGCTTCGAGCATTTTACGTGTCCACGTGATTTAAAAACAGAAACATTCACTGTAACCAAAGCATTAAAAGTTTATTGAAACCATTCAACATGTCGCTAGTAAAACAACATAAAATAGTCCTAAAGATACGGACATGGTTTGTTAATGTTTGGCATTTACACCGAGCGCAATAATTAAAACTCGCACTTAGACTGAGAAAAAAGCCGAGGGTAATGCTCTTATCAAGTATACGGATATCCATATTGGCAATGATGGCTACCTGGGCGTTTAGGTAGAACTGTTTGTAACTTTCATCTTCATTCTCGTCTCTCAGCTCGGGACAGAAGGGCAAGTCACTGTTGTTGTTGTTGTCGTTGCTATGAAAACTGGCTGTGGTGACGGTGGTCTTCATACTGCTCAAGAGGGTCACGTTCATATCTTTCATGATGCAACCTGGAGAACAGATGATAACAGCATTTGTTTTAATACCTTTATAGCCATAGATCTAAAAAACGGATGAAATTGATACTACATCAGTTCTGTCTCTATCAATCACCGTTTTGGATGTGCTTTTGCTGATACTGCCAGAGCTATCGTTGCTGTTTTTGTTGTAGCTGCTGCTGCTGTGGTGAAATAACTCAAAACAAAAAACTATAAAATTTACAGTCAAATGATTATAGTTCATGATCCGACTTGAGTTGAAGTTATCAAAATAGTTTTGCAGGTTAAAGTATCTGATAGACAACCTTTGAGGAAAGAATTTGAAGAGTTAAATCTACTTGGATATGCCTGTACTTTGTTGGAAATATTAAAAGTGTTGTGTTAGGATAATTAAGCCAATTTTACTTAGTTAATTATGCTTGCGAGTTTTTTTTCTATAAAGTCAACCCCACAGATTTGTAAGTCTGTAATGAATGGAATGTATCTTTATAAATGAATGTATTTGCTTCATGTTTAATTTTAATTGTGTCGCCTTGGGCCTCAAATTGAGGGAGAGGACGGGATGTAAATAAACTACATTATTTTTATTACTATTATTTTTATTTAACGCTAATAGGAAGAACATTTTATAATACCGTTTCGGGGTGTTTTAGTCTATTTATACACACTTTTTCTTTGTTGTTTACCCATTGAACTATCAAACTATTTTCAAACATCATAATAATTATTTATACCATTGATTCTTCCATTTTGTACTATTAATTTTAATTACAACGTGGGTGAATTAAAAAAACGGTAGGCCTTTTTTAGGGAACAATACGTCTTGTTCTGTTAATTATAACATGCGCATACTTGCATGAATTTTTGTTAAGGCTTAATTTTTGCGTCAACACACTGTTTTGCATTCATCATTAGGATTTCGTAGACATGTAGGGGTTTTACCTCAACAAAAAATTATATTATTAGTATCCTTAACAAGATCTGGAGCCGGTAAAGGGATTATATAGATTATCACCTCGCTGTTCGTTTTTTGTTTCTCCTAAAAGAAACTCATTAGTCTCAAATTATGTCATCCTTAAAACGTGACCATTGGACGTGACCGTCGGAAGTGATCACTGGACGTGACACAGGAGTGCTGTCTAATGCATTGATCTACCTGTTGGGGTGAACGCAGTCTGTACCTGTTATAAGCCTCTTTAACATTCTGATAAGCCTCTTCAATAGACTGATATGTTCTACATTAGGCAATAGTTTTATACTCTTTGCATTGAAATCCACTTAATGTAAGAAGAAAAAAATATGGTTTGCTCATTCCATTGTTAAACATTAGTCAGCCATCTCTTGATGTAGCTGCTGCTGCGGATGATGATGATGATGATTATGATGATGATGATGATGATGAAGATGATGATGATGATGGTGGTGGTGGTGATGATGATGATGATGATGATGTTGATGATAGGGGTCTACTTGTTTGAATAATGACAACGGCTCTCATTTTAATCAACCTATTGGTACGAAGTTGTATCAAAATTGCTCTAAAAGCGTTTTATTTAAATTGCGTAAAATGTTTCCACCATGCAACAGAAAAGGGTATGCAATCTGCGAGAAGGAATGCGGAAGAGATTGTGACTTAGATTTAGGTCAAACCTTCGGCGGCCGAGGTCATAACCATCTAATTGATGTTTTTCAAGCTTTGATTGAGTTGCTGCAACTTACTTAAGGGGGCCTAGATAGCTCAGTTGGTAGTGGCTTCGCTCCGTAACCAAGAGGTCGCGGGTTCGAAACACAGCCGAGCACAGTCCGGGCCCCTACTGGTTGGGTCGGTGTCAGTATAATGTGACCGGCTGAGGCTAAGTCATGGTCACCCCGCTAGTCTCTGGGTGGCAGCCCGTAAATTGTCATTGGGACTCAAGCCCTGAGAGCACCTTTGAAGTGGAATTGGGCTTGTAAAAATACCCTTCAATCAATCAATCAACTGACTAAAGGTTCAACGGGGTTAACTCAAAGACTCTGAATAAGGCAAAAACAAGTGAATTATCTATATATTTTTGCAAGTCTTCAGAGGAAAAAATACGGCAAAAAATTATAATTTAAAATAACCTCTCTTCCAATGTCTAAATGACTTTCAAAAATTAGAATCAAAATTAAAGAAATGTAGTGGCGACATGGTATAAGCTCTGTTTCTCTAAACGGCAAGGCGATGGGTGCCGAAGCTATTAAAATCGAAGGCCGACTCAAACTTAAGGCAGACATTTCGGAAATTACCCCTTCTAGCCTACTTCTCCCCACTGCTAATTTCATACTTTAAAATCGTTCCATCATAATGGAAACCAAGTCGGCTGCAGTCACAAACTCAAGAAAAAAAGGCGTCGACATTTCTTATGGGATTGGGAATTACACAGGACTAAGGTCAAACAGCGGGGCAACGACCAAGGATGTTCATGCATACGTTAAGTGTGCCAGGCAAGGTTACATGAGATCGGTACAGCCTGGGATGTGGGGTTGATCAAGAGTCGCGCATGCATTATTCAATGATTAAGTGAAACGCAAGAGATGGCAAGGAATGGTTCAACTGTATCTCAGTGCTTGGTCAAGGTCAGACTGGAGGTCGGTAAACCATGGTTTCTCTCTGTGTGTCTACTATCTCTCTCTCTCTCTCTCTCTCTGTGTCTCTCTCTCTCTTTCCGCGTTATCTTTCTCAGTCTCTCTGTCTTCTCCCCTCTCTCTTTCTCTTTTTCTATCTCTCTCCCTCTGTGTCTTACTACCTGTCTGTCTGGCTGTTTTTTATTAATCTTCTCTCTCGCGCGCTCTCTCTCTCTCTCTTCTCCCTCTCCCGTTCTTTTTTATCGCAGTGACGCTACCCCTTTGGCTCTATATCATTCTGTTTATATATGTCTGTCTGAGTCTCAGTGTTATTTAAAAAAAAAAAACAAGCATATTTTGACTTGTGTAAAATAATTATCAATAAGGCCTACCTTCTAAAATAACAACAAAGGAGACTACGACAGTGACACGAACTCAAAATTACTGGACAGGTACTTGCCACACGCGGTCAAACTAAGTACTTTTTTTAGTATCACTGGAGTTAACTCTCATAAGGCCAAACATTTTGAAAAATTTGATAGAAATTCCATGACTTTTTGGCATATTTTTAATCATTTTGTTTAAAAATGAGAAATTTTATGCCTTATGATGAAGTTTAGCCATTTCTCTCAGTAAAAAAAAAACAAAGTTTATCATAAAAGTGTAAAAATATACAGAGAAAACGGCTTTGAAACAAATGTATTGCTATCAGGAAAATATTCTCGATTTTCCTATTGTTGGCCTTCTGAGGGTTAATAGAGGATTGGTAGTAAGACTGGTAGGCTTTTTGTTTATGTTTGATTAGCACAAAAATGCGAGGGTGGGAGTGAAACCTTGAGAAAATCAGGATCTGATGCGGGGGAAATGAAAAAGAAGAAGAAGAAGAAGACAAAGAAGAAGAAGGGAAAAAAGAAGAAGAAGAAAGGATGATGATGAAGAAGAAACAGAAGA
>BMAT01008207.1:20303-31148 GCA_019649035.1 Elysia marginata | reverse complement strand
ACAGAAAAAGACAGAACAAGACAGAACAAGACAGAACAAGACAGTGAAAGACAGAACAAGACAGTGAAAGGCAGAACAAGACAGTGCAAGACAGAACAAGACAGAACAAGACAGTGATAGGCAGAACAAGACAGTGCAAGACAGAACAAGACAGTGCCAGACAGAACAAGACAGAACAAGACACTGCCAGACAGAACAAGACAGAGCAAGACAGTGAAAGACAGAACAAGACACTGCCAGACAGAACAAGACAGAGCAAGACAGTGAAAGACAGAACAAGACACTGCCAGATAGAACAAGACAGTGCCAGACAAAACAAGACAGTGCCAGACAGAACAAGACAGTGATAGGCAGAACAAGACAGAGCAAGACAGTGCCAGACTGAACAAGACAGTGCCAGACAGAAAATGAACACATTAGGATGCGAACCCGCCCCGCTCTTTTTTCTGGTGTTACATCTGACAAAGCGGCTGATGGCGGCGAGTTGTGCTGGTTCGAATCTTACTTTATGTTCATGTTCTGTCTCGTATTATCTTGTTGTGCCTTTCGTCTCGTCTGCCGCTAAACCAAAGTTTGTTATCGTCTTTTTATACTACTTTTGTCCTTACTTTAAAGTAGCCCGTCTTTTAACAATGAAATACCACCTTGTCTTTTGCATTAATTTTAAAAAAAGCGTTTCACTTATAAAACGGCTAAGGGTTGGTTGGTCTCTTTTCAGCTATGAGGTCATAGGAGAGACGGCGCATGGGACAATTGAAAGCGTGCTGCCACACTGTGATGTAAGGAGCGCTTGCATACACCACAACCAGTCACATTATCCTGACACCAGTCCAACACGACTTAGCACTAAATCCATAATGCCAGACACTAGGCGTGTCGGCTGCTAATACCAGTTTTAAAGTCCTTGGTTTGACTTTTCTCAAAAGTCTATAAACCTGATCTAAAACTAGAAAAAAGTGTATTTCAGCAGACAACAGATTCCCGAGTAAAGCAGAGCGGTTTATCGTTCAAAATTAAGATGAAATGACAAAAAAAGAGTTCAACCAAGTTCCACAAGCCTAGTTCCGGGCAATTCGCAATGATGGCCTTGCACTTAAAGAGTTTTGAAACAGTTTTTAATGTCCTCACGCTAGATGTCAGAATATGATATCAAAATAATATGTGTGTCATTGACATTGAGAATACAGCGCAGATACTAATTCATGAAAGAGAACTTTCGCTTTGAACCAATTTGCTCGCAAGCAAAAGCAAAAACGACAATTTTTTTTCTCTTTTCGCATTCCCGATTTGGTAATTTTAGCGCTACTTCAAAAATGTAAGTTCTCAATTATAATGAGTGCATTACCTCTAAGGAAAAAAAAAGCTGGATGGCTTTTTTCGCCAAAGCGTACAATGATAATTTAACATACAAAAGATAAACTGGGTCTGCAAAGGAACTCACTCGGATCCTAAACTTCTAAGGCCTCGAACATACTGCGTCCGGCCGTATCCAGCCCGGCAGTGGAAAAAAAAACTGAGCAACTATGATACGGCGGAAATAACCACCGTTTGACCATGGTAGTAGTCTTGATCAGGTGGTAGTTTTTCCCAGTATATTGTATTTGCTCAATTTTTTTCTCATTACTGGGCTGGATACAGACAGGGGGTTTGTGGCCTAGCGGTAAGACACTCGCTCAGAGATCGGGAGGTGCGTGGTTCGGTCCCCGGCCGAGTCAAACCAAGGACTTTACAATTGATAATAACAACTGATCCGCTTAGTGTCTGGCATTATGAATTTGGTGCTAAGTCTGGTCGGCCCGGTGTCAGGATAATGTGACTTGGTGTGGTGTGTGCAAGCGCTCCATACACCACAGTGCGGCAGCACGCTTTCAATATTCCCAAGCGCCGTCTCTGATATAACCTTGTAGTTGAAAAGAGACGTTAAAGTTCAAACAACCAACCAATGGATACCGACCGGACACAGTATGTTTGAGGCTTTAGAGGGGGAAGCTACCGCTCCGGGCAGTGCTGGTTGAGCGCGCGCTAATTTTCCGCCGGTGTGGCCAGCAATACAGCAGGTCTGGTAAGGAGAACACTATTAGTTCTACCCGGCGTGAGCCCGCGCAGCTAGTGAATATATCTCATAGAAAGATCTAGTGGTGTGAAACTAATGGAGACTTGTTTAAAAGTGACAAATAAAGCTAATAGATTCTCCGTGTAATGTAACAAAAAAAAAGGAAAATAAAATTATGCTAATTTCAGCTGGTTTTATCTTCAGTTGTTTTTCTTTTTTTCATTATTAATTTTTTCTGAGAGTGCGGCGATATATTTGCCTGTTTTAGATTTTCAAACTCATTGTTAAAATTTATGTGTGTTATGGGGGCGTTGGAAAAGGTTTAGATTATTGTAAGCGTCCTCATATACCCGCTCCATTTGATCAAATGAGGTTCCTGTAACGTAAGCCATGCTTAAGAAAAACAAATAAAGCCAAAAAAGGATATTATTTTTTTTTTAAATATAATTTAATTTCCGTTCCTTTCAAAGACGTTCATTTCCGTTAGGTGTTCATTTGAACTATTTCCCTTCCCTGTCTTAATTTTTCCCTTAAAAGCTGATTCATGGTTTTAATGATAAAATTAGACTTTCTCGTTAATAAGAAGGTGACTCTATGAACTTGTATCTTTGTACGAACAGTTCTTTTTTAGTTTGTTTTTGGCAAATATTGCCATTATGGTAAACGGTTCGTATGAAAAGCTCGGCATTTTTTATTGCGAATCTGTAACTGATGAAACTATATTTTTTTAGCGCCCAGTCAGATTTCAAGATTTAAAAGTCGCAAGTCGCAAGCCGAGGTACGACTGGATCTCGGGTTGGTTTTTTCATACACCATATTAATCCCTTTCGGGAAAATTTGTCTTCAATACTCAGCGTAACTGTGTCGCTAGAAAGCAGCGCCACTAATGCCCCAGCAGACCAGTTATATTTGAAGCCTGTAGCTGGGTACTCATTTTACAGATGGGTGGACTGGAGAAAGTAAGGGTATATTGCTGTCTCAAGGGAATTGCAACATTACATGGTCGGGAATCGAACCCGCGATCTCCAGATCTCGAGTCCGACGCACTAACCATAATCTCTATGTTAAATAAAAAAATATTTATGGGTGGGTCATTAGCTTCGTCATACATACATGAATCATTCAAGTTCGTTCATTGAACATATAAAGGCATGCAATTAAATAACGTATTTAAACTAAGTGACCGATACTTCAGCCATGCTATTTATTTCTAACGCCTATACTGCACGGAAGTCCCCGAACCGTTTCTACCGGCTATGTTAAAAAACATCATTTCCCTATATATAATAGGGAAATGATGTTTAGGGGAAATGTATATATACAAATCATTACCTTAAATGTGACAGTCTTCCGTTACACATCTATTTCAATGTTATACGCTCCACCCGTCGAGAACTCTTTACCACTGTACTGCAACCATTTCCCTGCAATATCACGTCACAAACACCTACGCAGCATTCACGCGTCATGAAAAGCAAAAAGGAAAACTGGTCAACGGTCAAAATACGGTGAGAAGTCTATTGTTCGGGGGTTGATCCTCGTGGGCAATGACGCAAGTCTATGTTATATTTCCAGCACCTATAACACAGACAGACCCACAGCTACGAGTCAAAATAGAGATACATTCTGAGAATCTGTGATCTATATTGATCAAATATTGTGGTTTCCCAATAACTAGATCTACATGTCTCGGCGTTCCTGACATCTGCACCGGCTCTGTGGCCTACCGGTAAGACACTCGCTCAGAGATCGGAAGGTGCGTGGTTCGATTCCCGGCCGAGTCAAACCAAGGACTTTAAAATTAGTATTATCAGCTGATCCGCGTAGTGTCTGGCATTATGGATTTAGTGCTAAGTCTGGTCGGCCCGGTGTCAGGATAATGTGACTGGGTGTGGTGTATGCAAGCGCTCCTTACATCACAGTGTGGCAGCACGCTTTCAATTGTCCCAAGCGCCGTCTCTGATATAACCTTGTAGTTAAAAAGAGACGTTAGAATTCAACCAACCTAACCTGACAACTGTAGCAATGCCACCCACTAGAGCAGCGTACTGATGACCATAACGTATGACGTCATTTTACAACAGACAATTGACTGACGGGTTCCTGCTAGTACATCAGTCATCTTGGATTTCCTCGGCTGTAATGGGCTTCGACCTCCTGAGCGGGCTCGTGAACGAATAAAATCGTTTTACAGCACTCATGTATTATGGGCCGAATTGCTGGGCTTCCAACGTCGCTTTTGATTCTCAGATTTTCATATAGATATCAGACACACAACTGTCTCGTCCTAAGCCTTTAAGGTAAACATGCCCAGAAGCGAGAAGTAACCAGATTTGAGCATTACGGCTCAACTTATCTTTCCTACTTTATTTTTGAGAACAGAGTCGATCTTAAGTTGAGCGGGCCGGCCGTATCAAAATTTATTGAAAGATAAAATTATAGATAGTTGTGAAATCTACACACGATAGTGTGACAGGCTTGTACTGCGGTGGCTAGGTCTCTACCTATGTGGAAATACAGTAGTTTCCATCAGTCGGCTGTTATATAAAATGTCGCTAAAATTAATCTTTTAACGAGGAAAGCCGCTTCCGTTCAGGCACCCCCCCCCCTCCCTCCCCGTTCTATCAAATTCAGGTAAAAAAGATGGAGAAGAAAAGAAAAAAAATGCTCTTTGGCCGTTTAGGATGACACTGCACCTAGCTAGAGGTCATTAGAAACAAAAAAAAAGAAAACCATGAACTTAAAAGACCAAGGAGTAAAGGCGTAGATCAGGTCTAGAGATTGTCTCAGGCATCGGGCTATTCACTTTCCCAGTGATGTCGTGATCTTACCTGAATACCAAACGCTTACGCTCCCCTAACTACCTTCATCATTTTCAATATGCAGGCGTGAGGGTTGTAACCTGACACGATGCCACGCCTGGATATTGCAAGTTTCCCTCTCAATAGCAAACATTGCTGGTTTTAACAATACATTTTTAAAGGCTTCATAAATATAAAAAAATTCATAGCACTATCAACATATTGAAAAAAAAAGAAACAAAAATTGTGCCTTTTTTAAATACAGAGAAAAGTAATAATAAAAAACCTTAAAATGGCGTTTTCTGGGGAAAAAAGTGGTTTTCGACTTCCGACTTCCGACTTCGACTCATTCGCCATATACGACGGACATTTGAGGGAGACGGGTGGCTGAAAGAGATCAAGACAGATAGAAATCAAAACAAGAGTCGCAATAGAGCTGTGTGGATAAGCAAAGAAATTTTTACAAGGAGTTGTAATATTTCAGAGCTAAACGTACAGACAAATCAAGAGAGCTATTAATCATATAACACACAAATAAAAAAAATAATAATACCATAAAATTAAAAGGCACTTGACTAACAATAAATTTGAAAAAGATATTATTGAAAACAATATAAAATATGTTTAATGAGCAAAATAGAAAAAAATTTACCTAGAAATATAGATATATAACTATCTCCCGGAAAGGGAAAGGGGGGTGGGGGGGCGGACAACTAGTGGGAAAGGGAATGAGGAACCACGAAAATCGTAACGTAATTACATAGTTACAGAAATGAAAAGTACTATAAAAAACGATAAATATTTACCCCCAAAAAATAAAAATCAATATGTATTTAAAAACTTCGACGGTATTATTATACATACCTCTACTATATGTACCTGTTTGTACAGTATTACAGCTGGCATATTTACCTCACTAAATAATTTTGTATTTGCTTAACCAAATTTTTGAAACAGTGAAAAGTGTGCGTTAAATTAATGTTAAACGTATTATTCAAACTGATATACTAATTGCTGTGTATGTAATGACTTTGATAAATATTTGATTTCAGCCTCATTTCCTCCTAAACCCCCCAATTTCAGCCAATGGAAAAGCGGAAGTACTTACACTTCGGCCATTTCGAAAATCTATCTTTACCTTTACTACTACTCTATCCAGTGACATTAGAACAAAATACATTTTCTTGGCATTGTACACACCTGATTCGTTAACAGATCACCGGCTGAGATGTGACTGAGAGTGGTGCATGCAAGCGCTCCTTACATCACAGTGTGGCAGCACGCTTTCAATCGTCCCAAGCGCCGTCTCTGATAAAACCTGGTCGTTGAAAAGAGATGTTAAAATTTAATTTGATCACAGTCTCAAAACATCTGTGTTTTTTTTTCTTACCAATAGAGTTTGTTGTTCGAAAATCCGATTTTTTTTCTCGTACTACTCTTCGTCGGATTACAGACTTTAAGCAGCAATGCGTGAGTATGTCGGGAACGTCTGTGCGTCTAGGTTTAGAAACTGGTTTCATTTTTTTTATAGTTTCCTCGATGTGCTTTCCCGATTTTCACGTACGCGTAGTGAGACACTGTGCGTGTGCTTAAGGTCTCTACTTCAACGCTGACGGCAACAGTTTTCTCCGTGTGCATTTTTTTTGCAGACAATTATTGAACCCCATTAGATAATTAAGATTCTTTTTATAGCGTAATGAAAATCAAAAGTTATGATTGCACAAAACAAGCATGATTATCTCTCTTATAATTATATCTTTAAGGAAACTTCCAAGCATAAATTTGTTTTACACCTCGCTTTTAATTTCTGGAAGTTTTACCTTTATGATCTTGAAGGCCTTTTTCCAGCCCTTGGACTTTTTTTCCCTCTCTTGTAATGACTTCTGTCATTACAGAAATGGATTTGATAAAGCGAGCCAACGCGCTTTTATAAACAACCTGCCTCGCGAAAATGTTCATATAATCACCGTGTTTATCTTAACGTTCTGGAGACGCACCGATGATATTATGTGTTGGTCTCATCGGGTTTCCCGGCAAGGCAAAAGCAAAAAAAAAAATAATGAAATTAAAAAGAAACACGCGCCCATTTGCAGAAACGGTGGTTATCGGTTAGCGGAAAGCGGGATATGAATAAAGATTTCGCCATCATAATTTTTACAGGCATGTTACAATACTCTTTGGCTGAAAAAATTGTCTTTATCGGTAGAAAACCACGCGCAGGAAATAGCACAAATTTTATACCCTATTGCTCTCAAGCATTTCTAGAACATCGGGTGCATATCTTGCCCGCGTGAAAACCGAGAAAAAGCTGTTCAATTTGAATATCATATTACGTTAACTGCATTTGATTTTCCGATTCCTTATGATTTGACCAGAAATGATTTCTCGGAATAAATCCAAATATGTCGGATATTGTAAAGTTGAGATTTTTTCTTATTCTGTATATGGTTTCATTAAAGAAAATTATTATTAACAATTTTTTAAACAAAATATGCATAATCTCATTATAATATGGTTTGTTTATAACACCAATGCCTTGAAATATGAAAATTGAAAAATACGAATAAAGGATAGCCAAAGTATATTATTCATTTTTATTCACTGGTCACCTAAATAACGGAATCGCCAGAGTGAGTAAATCGAAACCCTACAGTCTGTGACAAGAACACAAAGCCAACGCTAGGAGAATTTTCTTTTTAATCCAATTCATACTTTAGCGATATTGTAAAGCCAAATTTGATTCAACCGGCAAGAGAAAGACTAGTGTGACAATGAATTAGTGTTTGATAAATATACCCTGGACTAAAGCAGACTGTAAGCTCTTTGACTTAAAGCTAGTGAAAAATAACTTTCTTTCACCACTTTTGTTGTGTGAAAAGTGCCTTAAACTAGTACTCTTTCCCTTTTACTATTAGGATAGCTGAGACATTCGACAGGACTGAAGATTCGCCATAGCAAACACTATGATTACCTTTGCTAGCCCCGCGGTAAGTTGCAGTGATTTATCCATCTCTCAATACGGATCAGGAATTAAAGAAAGTATAACCCTCAACGTCATTTATGCATGAACAGAGGGTTGGTCAAAAAAATACCATTCATTACACTGTAATTCGATAACGGCAAAAACTATCATGCGTGCCAATAATGAAATTAACTCCTCACAAACCCATCAGGTCAGAGAGATAAAAATAACTAAATAAATATGTTTAGAGTCCTCCACCGCCGAAGGCAGTCTCATGACTTTGCATATTTACCCCAGCAGGTCTATACACACCAGAGCAAATTCAACTCATATTTCAGAGCATTACAGTACAGCAGCATATTAGCCGCTCAAATACTTACATTTCACAAATTTCAAGCACTGCCTTTAGCCAGGTACCTATTTTACAGGTGGATGGACTGAAGAAAGTCAGGGTAAATTGCTTTCCCAAGGCAATTGCAACATGACATGGTCGGGAAACAAACCCACGATCTCCAGATCTCAAGTCCGACGCGCTAAACACTCTGCCACTCTACCAAGCTGCACTCATATCTATAATAGATGTGAAAGAAATTTGGAATTTAAATAGTTAAAGTTTCCAGACGTCATACAGATGTAGCAATTATGGTAATCATATTCTAGATTCGTGTGGACGCCCATATGCAGCTTGGGTTTCACAGCACACTTCCAAATAGGCGTCACTAGCCCATCATGGGGTCTTTTTTTAGATTGTCATCCTGACTTTTCTCCCCTGTGTGTTTCGTTCTTATGAGCTGGCCGATGACGCAAAGTCTCCAATATTTTTTTCTGCTCTGAACTGTTGTTTCTCAACGCAAAACAGTTACGCATGAAAAAAAATTGGCCAGGAATGGTGAAACTATAGCATGCCTGTAGTAGAAGTACAGCGTGTTTCTGAATACAAAGTTCGGCGAGTTCTTTTTCTCTTAGTAAGGAATGAGAGTAGGAATATTTCTCCTTTTTATAATAGTCTTCTCTTATAAGCCTGTGATCGATTAAGTGAACTTAGTTCCCATAACATCGCAGATACATCTGTTTAGCAGTACTTAGGATAGATCAGGGGTACATTATTACTATGTTAATAGCAACTTACAAATTATCCAATAAAATAATGACTCATTCCATACATTACAAAAGGCAGATTTTCTCGTTTTTTTGTTTCTTAAAGTTTATTCTGCTGCTTGCTCCGTTCTTTATTTATCAAACAAAGCGAAAGTAGATGAGCTGCTCAAGTATTCGTTTTGACGAATTACCTTTCTGATGAGTATTGAGGAAGCTTTAAAATTTTGGTTTGTGTTTCACGTTTTTGACCAGGAAGAAAGATGACTTCCTTCATGGCTAGTTACCATTTTCTTTTGTTTCTTTCCTCGATTCGAGACTGTGCAATATATACCGATAATAACAGTGCCATTTCTACAACTGGGTGCCATGTTTGTTCTTAAGATTCACCAATATTGCTCCTGGTTTCTGAGTTATGCCCCAATAGTATTGCATAGAACAAAATAACGTAGAGGCTCGTGTAGTAGACTCATTAGTTTCAGAATCCAAAATGATTTTTCCCAGCTTAAAATAGGCGAGAGATGCCGCTAAATACGACAGAACTAATTTTCCGTAACAATATCATATTTCGTTGCATAAATCTGGGTTGTTTTACCAAAAGAGGCACATCCCTCACTCTCCGTTTTCGGTGGAAGTGTGTCATAAATCTCTCATGTTCATTGTGATTTTTTTAATATACACGTTTGTCTCTCCTTTTATCTCCTAATTACTTAATAAAAAACTGTTCAGCTCCCAAAATAACAGCCAACAAAAAGCAACTTGAAATTCATAAAAAAAAATACGAAAGCTTTTGTCTGGTTTAGAACCCATAGAAATATGTCTTGCGTCCGAAGTGAATCAGTCGGAAGTCGGAAGCTCTTTATTTGGGAAATCCAATTTTAAGATCTTTTTTTTCCTGTATGTTCTTTATATTTAACATAAATATTATAAGTTTAAAACATTTTCCACAAAATATTGATAGGTTTTTCAAGTTTTTGACAATTCGAAGGTTTGATAACTATCGTGTTTAAAACAGTATTACCTTTAGGAAGAACATTCACCCTGGAGCCAAAGCATAAAAGTCTGACTCAACTTCGCAAAATCAGGCTTTGGACATTTGGAGTTATTATCATTATAATAAAGCTTCATATACAAACTTAAATTATAAAATAAAATTATTACTATAACTTTACTAGAACCAGAGACATTTGATTTATAAGCAGGCGAGGTAGACTTATCTAATAGTAATGTATTACTTTCAGCAGCCATTTCCTGGGTTTGACCCCCTTAGACATTAGCCTGATTTCACCACTTCGCGATATCAACCACTTCGACAGAATTAAAAAGACGTAACCAAGTTGGTTATTTTTTTATTCTAAGCTTCCTCCTTATCTTAACTTATCCTTGTAACCTGCCTTTTCATTTTTTTTTTGTGAACCGTTTCTCGGTATAAATAATGGAGGCAGCCACTGCGCAATCAAATGATATAAAAATATTGAAATGCATACCTTTACAATGTTTCTCGGTATAGTAAGATAGATCTAATTTTATGGCATCACGCAAAAATGTACCCTGTCACCCATATCACAGGTCTCCCTTTCTACCTCCTCTTCTCCCCCACCCCCCTTCCCAACACGCATACAGAACGGCATTTGAATTTAATTTTTAAATCACCACGTCAGCTTGTGTTATTTATTTTTTGACTAAGTCTTTGGCTATTTGTCTTGTTTTTTTCCTTCTCTTTTCATCTATCCCTTAGTCTCTCCTTCTTCCAAAACTGGCTCTGTGGCCTAGCGGTAAGACACTCGCTCAGAGATCGGGAGGTGCGTGGTTCAATCCCCGGCCGAGTCAAACCAAGGACTTTAAAATTGGTATTAGCAGCTGATCCGCCTAGTGTCTGGCAGTATGGATTTAGAGCTAAGTCTGGTCGGCTCGGTGTCAGGATAATGTGACTG
>BMAT01008204.1:88567-107370 GCA_019649035.1 Elysia marginata | reverse complement strand
CCTTGGTTTGACTCTGCCGGGGATCGAACCACGCACCTCCCGATCTCTTACCGAGTGACTTACCGCTAGGCCACAGAGCCGGTTAAACACAAAATGAGTCGTGGGCCCAGAGTCGCCACCGTCGCTGGATAAGTTTACTTATGCGTTTTCTTTAGCATTACACCTACCTAGCCTTCCGCTGCAGACTTGTGACGAAAACGAACTGAATTTGTTCCTTTTCGATTCTCGTTAGCAAGTACTGAACAGCCCTTGAACAGTTCGGGGGGACCTGAAACTAGGAGGGAGGAAACTATAATACATAATCATAGCTTAGCTTCGAAAGGTGCGTTCTGAAGCGATTTACCAACTTAGTAATGTAGTCTCTTTACAATAGTACTATACTCTCTTTACTACATCTTCAACTTTTATCTTTTTTAAAATATTTTTTTTATTCGCTAACAGTAACACTACTGATGATCTTTCTTTCGAAGAGTTCCTGATTTTAAGGTTTAAATCCCGAACAACATTATTTTGCGTAATGCCGTTACCTAATGATGCCTAAACGAAGGATTTTTTTTACGATATATTGACAAGACTCCTTTGTGAACTTTAAACACTCTTCCGAACAAATGAAGGAAAATAAAATAAAACACATAAGATGATAATAAGGAGTTCTATAACTTTGGGCTCAATGATTTATTGATGATGATTTTCGTTTATGTATAATTTTTTTAGCCGAAAGAGTTAATCACTACCCTCAGACCCCGTTACCTACACACAACTTTTAAGCATTTTCTATTGATGTATGATAAAGTCGATCTTTATATTGCATTTTTGGGTAGCAATTGACACTGTTAATACGAAATGTTACACAGAAAAGGTCCTGAAAGATACATGTAACAAGAATTTTGTTTTCAAATATAAGGAGCGTTTGCCTACACTACACCCAGTCACAGTATCCTGACACCGGGCCGACGAGATTTAACACTAAATCCATACTGCCAGACACTAGGCGGATCAGCTGCTAATACCAATTTTAAAGTCCTTGGTTTGACTCGGCCGGGGATTGAACCGCGCACCTCCCGATCTCTGAGCGAGTGTCTTACCGCTAGGCCACAGAGCCGGTCATGTAACGAGAATACATGAGTTCCTAGCGGAAAACCAGTTGGGAAGCTGGTACCGCCCCTGTATTTGACAGAAGCAGGAAATTGTTAATTGCATTAGATGTCCACAAGTCTTAGCGTATGCTTTCTTCATATGAAACTCAGGAAGTGTTCTGAAAAGCGTTTTACCTCCGGCTTTTAGCCATGAAGTATTTTCGCACAGTAAAGAGACAATAAAGAAGACATTTTCTGCAACAGAATTAATTGTGGGATGAAAAAGGTGTTAGGCTTCGTGTGTTGGAATCAGCCTGTGTCACAAACAGGTGCCTGCAGTAATCCTCCGATTCAGAATTTCAAAAGGCCAAGTTTTTCAAATTTCGACCTTATGATCGGGTTATAAATTTTAAAAAACCTTATTTGAGTCAGTAGCTTTTTATAATCTTTTGGATAGTCCGACAAATTACTTTTTCCAATGCCGCTGCTACAAATGGATAAATCTAAATATTTCTATCCAACATTCTCTATTTAATATATTTCTTTTATGTAAATGATATTGCCTAATTCTCCAGTTTCACTTCAGTTTTATTTTCCCTTCTTGTATTTTCTTTAATGACAAACTACGCTTAGCTCCAACCCCCACCTCCACCCCTCTCTCTCTTTCTCTGCCTCAATGCCTCTCTCTGTGTCTCTCTCTGTCTGTCTCTCTCTCTTTCTTTCTCGCTCTCTCTGCCTCTACCAATTATTCTCTCTTTCTTTTTCATCCTTTCACCCTATTCGTCTTTCCTAGTCTAATCTTTTTATTTTGTCCATTTTGCATTTTGTCTGCTTCACTTACCCTGTTGTTGTTTTTTTTTTGTCTCATTTCTTTCCTGTTTTTGTTTTTGTTTTGTTTTTGCCTGCTTTTTTATCCCTCAGCCTTTTTATCTATGTCCTCTAGTCTAGCTAAAAGACACATTCTTTTTAAATATAGATTTGGGTTTAGGCTTCAAAACTTAACTGAACGAGTCCCTGTAGCATGGAGGAGCATAATGTCTTTGTTTTCGAAACAATTTTCAGATACATTAGTTTTACTGAATGTTTACACGTGCGACACCTTCAGCTTGTCGACCCTGACCATTCCTTTACTCTTAGGTATTATTTAGACCTATAGCTCCATAAATTTACTAAGTTAAAGGAAGTAACTCTATAACTCTATCTAATGTACTTTCTAAAAGTTGAAAGCTCTTAGACTGCTTTTGATACACAATTTTGCACTAATTGGTGAATTTAGGTCAGAACCATTTGTGTGCTTTTGGACTTGGGAGTTGCTTATACTAATAGTTCGATTGGATCGTCTCGACCAAGTTAGTAAGTCATGATAAAAGCAGTGAGTTTTTGCGTGGTAAGGCGGTGACAGCCGAAGCTACTACATTACTATGGACGTTAACTCTACCGAATTCAACAAACGAAGCCGGGGAATCGTTTTGTTTCTGTGTGTTCTTCGGCCTACCATTATGACAAATTAATGGTAGGCAGAAGTGCGTAAAATGTAACCTTCCCATTTTTCGGCCGTCTTTACTGTAGCGATACTTCAATCCACAACTAAGTTCGTAGCTTAATTAATATAATAAATCTTCTGTTCAGATGCCGTCCATAATTCTGTTCTACGAGCTGTTGGTTGAGATGCCCGCCCCAGGCATTGCTCTGCGGGTTCAATTTTTAATTGCTATTTAAATTGGGGGGGTGTGAATCTTTAAAAGCCTGGAAATTTGATAAATGGTTGAAAAAAATTCATGTAGGCGATTTGGGATGGATAAGGCATATATTATTGCGGATGAATAGAACACTGACAAAAAAACGAGAGAGAGAGAGAGAGAGAGAGAGATAAAGAGAGAGAGAGAGAGATAAAGAGAGAGAGAGAGAGAGAGTAGGCGTGTGAGTGAGTGAGATAAAGAAGGCTAGATCAGAAAAGATAGGTAACTTTTTTTAATGCGACAAGACCGACACAATCTTTTCACATGTTTCTATGTTTGCGTCCTATATTAATTATTATTTACAAAAAATGTAGGATATCGCTTGCGTATTAAGTAGAGTTAAAAGGGTGTCACATTGAAGGTTTTATTGAGTTGACCCCAGGAGGGTTAAACAATTGTCTATGAGTTGATCTTTAAGCTTTCATCGTTTTTATTTATTTAAAGATATTTCCGTTCACGCAGTGTTTGTCCAATTTAAACTTGTCTTAGAGTTAGAAAACAAAATGTCAATACCTATATTCCAACTGTACATGTTTTGCCAACTGTGGATGATTTGAGGTTTGTTTATCGCAAGCAAAAAGATTCAGATAGATGTCACTGTGGGTTGTCTGCAATGCAAGTAGTCAAATACGGATCAAGATGCCCTTTAACCGAGGAAGGGAAGTAAAAAAAAGTATACAACGTAATTTTGGTATAAGTAAAGTCATTGTGATTTTTCGGGGAGTCGTAAATAGGACAAAATTAATTATACTTTGGCCTTTCGTTTTTCAAGAGAAGGTCACGAACGGAAACTAGTGTCTATTGCCTTGTTTCATGACCGCGGGTCAAGTTACCTTTAAACCGAACGCCCCCAAAACTTAACATGCTTTCATACTGTTAGATTCTAAGTATACTAAATGGGTATCTATTTGTAGAGAATTATTTAGGTTCATGCACTAGCGAAATACTAGATCTCCGTGTGTCTAGTTAACTCGTCACAACTTCAAGTGAATTAGTTCCAGTCCTATGTCTAAATCGAGATATTTTTTTTTTATTTTTATCGTTCTTAACATAATTATGGCTTTTAACAGACAGATATCATAGAGACCTACAATTTTACATAAAATAGTATGATTTAGGTTACAGCAATGTTCGGTCTTAGAGACTAAGACATAGATAGACACGTTACACTGAATTTTCAGTTATTCCCTGAGAATGACTAGTTTCCTGGTTTGACTGTAACACACATCTTGGTTTTTATTTCTAGTGGCTTTGAAAAGAACAATTTAGTTCAACTGGTGTCTAGATATGGATCTATTTAGAGATTTAAACTTGCGAATAAAACTATTGGTCAAAATTTAGTTTTCTGAAGTCATAAACTTAAGCATGTAGCTTTAAATAGACAATCAGGTGTTAAACTAGATAGCTATTGTTCGAACTTTAATCTAGTCAGTTTTGCTACGGTATATACACTGTATGTTGTTTTATGAGAGCTCCCTCTCTCTCTCTCTCTCTCTCTCTCTCTCTCTCTCTCTCTCTCTCTCTCTCTGTATGTATGTATGTATGTATGTCTGTCTCTCTCTCTTTCTCCCCCCTCTCTCTCACTCTCTCTCTCTCTCTCTTTCTCCATCTCTGTACTGTTGACTGATTCTTTCGAAAGCTTTTCTCCTCTAAAAGCAATGTTATTAATACTTTCGTACAATGAAATATCACACCCTCATAATACTCGTCTGTAGTGATAATTGTTTCTGCGTGTTTCCAAACGTCCTTTAGATACAAATTTTAATAAACCAGTAAAATGCTCGCAAATTCACTGGTCTAATTTGAGAATGGACAAGCTAAAAGAAAATCTTCTCTTTTCTTCTCGTTCTCAAAATTAGTCATGCCGTATTAATTTGATTAATCTGTGGGTAATAAATTCGTCTTCTTCTTCTTTCCGTAGGCTTGATTTATGCCCGTCTAATTCTGTCTGTGAGATCCCCCAACACCTCTTCATTTTTTAAAAATCTCACTATAGCCATGCTTGTCCTCTTCTTTTTTCGAGTCCACTTCTAGTTTTAGTTCTACACACATACTTTCTTCTCTCTTTCTCAAAAACAAAAGATATACTTCATGCTTTAGCCTCAAAATGACCAGATTTTGTTAAAATTTCCTAGAATGATGTATTACCCTCCATAATATAATAATCAAGTGCCATCTTCGGTCCGAAGGTTGGCAACCGTGCCTCTCCATTCTTCTCTGTTCTCGGCCTTCCGTTTCGTATCTCCATAGCTTGTCGACCCTGACCATTCCTTGACATCGTCCATCCAGTTCCTTCTTGGCCTTGCCTGTCCTCTCTTCCCTTCAATTTTCCCCTCAAAGGTCCTGAGCTGCTTCTCATGATGTGTCCAGCATACCTAATTTTCCGCTTCATAAGTTGTTGCAGCAGTCTTTCGCCGACATCAGTTTGTATAATTTCTTTGTTGGTTTTCTTTTTTGTCCATGGGACCTTGAGAAGTAGCACCACATTTCAAACCCTAAATATAAACACAAAATTGATGTGGGGGAGAGGGAGTAGCTATTTCCCGAATCCGCAGCGGTTGGTAGAAATGTCTTCGTTTTTTAAATGTAGGATAGGATAAACTCAATGAAAAATCGGTTGACGCTAGTGTTTAGTTTTAAATGCGGCTTACGACTGAAGGTTGCTTCACGGTTAGGGCCTCACGGAGTATTTGAGATGGGGGTCACAGAACATGGCATTAGCACGTTTAGCTAAAACAGTTGAACCAGCATGCGAAATGCGGAGCAAAAAATCAATGTCTTATTTGCGCAGCTGCGCAATCGCTTACGCTGGTGTTTGTTAGTCTAAAATATACGCTATTATTTTCAACATTAACCCTTACGTGCCGTATGTGACGTTCAGCTTATGTCATATGTTCTTCATGCAAAAGATGCTCTGAAGCCCTACATGACGTTTCATGTATGTCATGACGTACAGCTCACGTCATAATATATCGACGGAATATTGAAAAACGGTCAAAGCATAATAATTATGTCAAGGCCGCTGAGAAAATTGACTTTATCGATGTTTTTTTTTTATGCAAATGAACTCTTCTTTGAAGGAAACAACTTTTAATAAAGGCGATTTTTTTTCACTCTTTCATATTGTTTTCATTCTGTCCATCTCGCTATTCTATCTATCATGATGAAGTGTTCAACAAGGTGTGGTAATAGTAGCAAAAGCTCTCGCAGATTATTTGGCTTTTTATTTAAACCTGCTACTTGGCGATTCAAGTGAAGATCAATCTTTCTATGAGAATTCAGGGAGTGACTATGAAACATCGTTGTAAAAGTCTAGGTCTATAGCTTTTTACAAATGTTCAAACACCAACCCTGCGTTGTTGCATAGACACTTTTCACTACGTTAAAGGGACTCAGAATCCCTAAAAGCACCTGGAAAGACCTAAATATGATAATTATACCTTTAAAAACTTCATAATGTATAAGTTTACTTGGTTTTATCCTTGATAAGTTAGCAAAAAGTCATTCCATGGTAGATTTTCCCCTTAAGAATTATTCGACACAAAATGATATATTAGGTCAAGATCAGGGAGAATATAATACAATATATATGCTTATTTTTACAAACGTGGTCTGCCTATCAACTAATAGTAGTTAATTAAGCTCGACTCTTTATAAAAGATTAGTTTTTTAATTTATATGGTGTAATAATTTTGGCCAATTATTCGAATTATGAGTGGGTTGCATATTATATAATATAGCGTTAGGTTATCAATATGGCGCACGCTTCCAAAATTTTTCTTTAAAATTTTTGTGTGGAATAGATATATATGACTCTACAACACTATTTTACGCAATATGCAGTCCGTTTTATAATTGAGATTTAAGCCAAATGCTTTTTTGCTTCTTGCAGCAAGGTTTCATTATTTATGTCACTTTATGTGACACATGGGCAACGTGACTATATTACAGATAGAGGATGTAGAATTGCAATCTGAGAGTGCAGTAATAGTTTTTAAATTATGTCTGGGAGCTATTTTACGCATCCATGGGAATCCTTCGAGTTTAGAATTATTACATCGAGGTCTACGTTCAGTCAGTTTATTGACAACTATGTTGATAACGAATGAGAGTCAGAAATGAGGAAAACTTTGAGACGTCATAATACTTTAAAAATTGTTTTTATCTTACTGATGGCAGAGTTAACGTAAAGTCGCATATTTTCGAAATGACGGAGAACAGCACCTGCAGCCTTTGTCATGGCTATTACTGATAGTTTCAGACAGCGATGCCCTTTGTGGACTAACATAGCTCTTTTAAGTACCTTCTTCTTGATTTGAAGTTGCTTTTGCTTTTTTTATGTGCTCTTAAGCTAAAGCGGTTTACAATATTATTATATATCGAGAAAGAACCCCCATCTTCAACCTAGAACTATCCGTACCCGGCCCGAGGCTTATTTCAAATCTTTGTTCATAAAATAGCACCAAAATGACAAAACTACTCTACTTTTAGGTAGCCCATTTGACCTCTTATTTATCTGGAGGGAAAAAAACCAAACAGGAGATTAATGGTTTGGTTCCAATTAAAAAAAATAGTTATATCTCTTTTGGTTCGTTATCGCTTCAGACCATTAGCATTTTTCAAAGTATTCGATTAGTCTCAAGTTGAACTTTAGGCGCTGTGTTCGATTTCGTTCACCTTTTGTAATATTGGTCAATAATAAAAATAGTTTCGTCAAGTGGCAAGACGATTGGGTGGCAAAGCTTCTGTTAGTCTAATTTTCAAATTTTACAGGAAAAATCATTTCAATCATTTACATTTAAAGTTTAATGTACCCAATGTTTGTCATCTTACATTCTACAGAGACTACAAATGTCAATTTGTATACAAATGCAAAACAGAGCAATCTTGACATAAGGCCATTACCCTTGTGTAACGTACAGGGTATAAACTGAAGATATTAATTCAATTTCAAGTTTATTAACAAAATGCCATAGAGAATTTTAAAAGTTACTGTGGGTCTGCCATGCGACAAAGCCAGCCATAGAGTTTTTTTGTATTTTTGTACACAGACAAACTATGGATCTGTTTTATCCAAAACAGAACACTTTTGTACAGATCCAGAAGCAAAACAATCAACTCTTTTTTGTATTCGAATGTTTTTCTTAAATTATTTATTTCAGACACACTTGAGTCTACATTATAAGTACATGTATAATAGTTGGACTTGGAGAATGGAATGGAATTGCAGTTGTTTTTCTGTGATCAAAGCAATGTAGGCTTTTTAGATGTTATATGTACTTGTTTTGTTGTATTTTTTGTTGTTTGTCTATCTTTCTGTCTCTTTGTTTGATTATTTGTTCGTTTGTTTGATTAACTTATTTCAATTAGGAACAGCAGCAAAGTTACCTTTTTGTAATTGTTTTGAAACTGAAGCGAAAAATTATTTTTATTTCATACGGTATTACTATTATAGTACTGTTATTATAACTAATACTTTTTATGATTCTTTTATTACTATTATTGTTATTACTAACATTATTATTATTTTCATTATTTTTAATATTAACTTTTTTCGTTTTTTTTTAATTTGGTAAAGATAATGCATGGAACTCGAAGTCTGGACCATTTTAAATTTGTAAGAGGCCAAGCCCGTCTTAGATGTCAAATATGTTTAACTGTCTGTTTATTTAGCACCTTGAAGGAATGTTTTCCGAAAGTCATGGCAAAAAAATGATAATATTGATTGGTAAAAAATATTTACAGTATGTATTGAAGCAAAAGCAAGATTTGTCCTAGAAGTGATTCTGTCTATTTGTACATTGAAACCTGACATATGATGTTCTTAATACCCTTAATACCCTGTAATGTTTTCTGGTGTCATCGATAAGTGTTATATTTATCGCATTTTAATTCTTAAGTTAAGTACTTAGAATTCCTAACGTTTCCATTCGGTGTTGCTGGTTTGTTGGTAGTTTTTATCTGATATATATCTGCCTAGCTATTTTACTATTGGTACGGAATTGCGTATCAATGGTCCTCCGAGAAAGATTTAATCAAGAAGCGAAATATTTTCCTATCGTGCCACACAAAAGTAGTGCGCGATCTACAAGAAGGAAGGCGGAAGAGATTGGTGTATGGCCAAAATGCACGTGACCTTGTTTGTAATGGTGTTCATTTCTTCAGAATAATAATAAATGTTCACTAAACAAAAAAAGAACCTTAAATGAATTTGGGGAAAGGAAACCATCTCTGAATCTTAAACTTTTGATGTAGGAATAAACAAAAACTTGATGATGCTCAATGATCCATCTTTCAATTCTTGTTTCAACTATCATTGTTTTATGATGTTTAACTAGCATATTACTTAGACAACTTGACTTGAGGGTTTTAGTATTATGGAATAATAAGAGACTTGAAAGATTCTGAAATGGGCAGGGCTTTGACTTTCTTTTTGTTTCGCTTGGTGATAACCCATATTGCTTGAGCTACTAGCTCCATCAAAGGCCGTGGAGTGCGAAGCATCTGATCCATCAAGGATGCAAACTCCCTGGAGATGGACAAAGCTTGAATTGGCGCACTCAGAAGGTGTTCAGAAAGGAAGATGTGTAGCGCCTCCGACAGGCAGTTGATGCTCATCGACTTGGAGATAATCATCAGCGTGGTCAATTCCTGGTGGTAATGGCCACTTGTGTCGAAGATCTCAAACTTTGTCAGGTAGGGCAGGATTTGGTCGAAATAAACATTGACAACGTACTTTCCATTCTTCATGAAGTCTGGGTTTCCCCCGTATCTCAATAGACACCTCACGATTGTGCGGTCAAGGCCGAGAACACAAACGGCTTCCATATAGTCAAACAGAATGTTGTTTAGCATCCTCCTGGGTGTTAGGTCGAACATTTCGATTGTTGTGATGAACTTTTTCATAAAAAGGTTTGACCAATAAGAACTTTCGAAAAAGTTTACGGAATTTTTAGCACTCTCAAACACACAGCCGATGGCCGAACTGTATGCTTGCCGCGAAAACATTAAATTGTCTGTTTTGTTGATGGATTTTAGTGATTTGGTTTCATCAAAATGGGGGTTGGCTTTGCACTCGAGTAAAATGTGTAAGCAATCGATGAAGAAAAATATCTGCTTGCCGACTGTGATATTAAAGGCGCAGTTGATGAGAGTGTACATTGGGTATGTCCGTGGCGTATTGTGGGAGTTCACGTCTTCTTTAGCAGAGATAAGTGCTCGAGTCATTTCTGGCATAAGTTCGTACCTCCTAGACGAGATAACACTCTGAGAGTAGAGTATATGGTATAAATTAGTGCCGTCAAACATTGTGGACCTATCTTTGCCCTTGTTGGTCAGGAGAGCTGTGAGGCAATCTGGATACATTTCGCGTATAGAAAGTACAACGGCACTCTGGTAATCAGATCTCGCGACCTTTTTCTCCAGAAGGAGCAAAATAGTCTCTGGGCTTCTAGCTTTGGTTGCCAGTGTCAACGGTTCTTTGTTTGCAAGTGAAGGGTGGCGCTTGTTAACGACGGTTTCGAGAAGATATTGTACACACTCGGTGTGGCCTCGCTCTGCGGCGTACGTCAAAGGAGTTTTGTGCATATACTTTTCAGTGTCATCTTTCTCGGAGACATGTATGTTGGCCTTCAAGTGAAATTCTTTGTATTTCTTATTTCCACGCACCCCGGGCTCAAGCGTCTTTAGGGCTCGTTTTGAAATTTTAGACATCCTTATGGAACTAGAGTGGTGGGAAGCCATTCGAGGTCGATGCGTTGAGGAAGACTCGCGTAACGTAAACGTATCCTCAAACTCGAGGATTTCTCTCATATCATCGTTATAAAGAGACAAACTTGGCCGGAATGCTTGTGCATTCGGAGCGTATTTCAATTTTACTGGCTCCCCAGCTCTGTTTAGCACTCCAAGACGAGCATCTGCTTTCGAAAATACGTCCCAAAAGACTGTTATGCAATGATCTTCGCACTCTGGATCCAAACGGCGGCGGAAGTGATCTGAAAAGTTATCTTCTGCCTCTACTTTTCTTAGTCTGTACCAAGGGCTCTTTTGTAGTGCTATTCTAGTAGCGGACTTTAAGTGTGCTAACTGACGATTTGCTTCATCTGCGTGGCGTCTATCGAAGGGCAGAGATTTGCGTCTAGTTTGCTTGATTTTATCAGTGGAGGATATGAGTTTTGGAAGCCGTTTCTTGGATTTCACAAATGTTTTTTCTATAGCTCCAAGTTCGGTGTTTAGCACGGCAGTGACATCAGCATCTTGTGCCTCTGCGCTCTGAAATATCTGCATCATCTTTTCTGCGTGCAATGTAGAATGTTTTACTTTCTCAAGGAACTTCCCAGCACCTTTTGGTGCTGATTTGGACACTCTGTTTAGCCTTGTCTTCCGCATAACAAAGTCAGGTAGTTTGATTGCGTGGCTTGGTTTGTCAGTGCGGAAAAAGGTGCCAGGGCGATACTGGAGTATCACTTTAAGGCTTTCCACATATCCCAAAATGGCTGCCAAGTGGGCATATGGGTTACACGGAGGCACATAACCTAGGGGGAAATAGTGCGTCTCTCCAAGTATAAAAGCAATCATATCAGCTTTGTTGTTGATGATGAAATGATGTAAAAGGTCTAGTCCATCGTCATCGTGCCATGAGGTCACATGTTTTACGAAATGAGGTGGCAAGCTTTTCAGGGTGGCCTTCATGTTTTTTGAAACAGTCTTTGTGTCATCTTGCAGGTCTTTAATGATTTTGTGCATCACAGCGTCCATGTCGGCAATGTTAGTGACCTGAGGGAAGTGGCCTCTGGCTTGCCCCTTGGTGAAGCCACGTTCATTCTCTTCCATTTTCTTACGTAGAGAGTATGCATCGGCGAATGTCAGCCCCGCCATTTCAACTTAGGTGGTGTATTTAATTTCAAGAATTTCTTCCGTAGCGCCCTTCAATGACCTGAATGAAATGGGAAAATAATTATTTTTTAATATAAATATTTAAATCATATTTTACAGAAAAGGTTATTTTATACAAATCAATGTGGTGTTATCAACGTAGCTTGATATAAGTTTATGATGAAGGTGTCGCGCAGCGCCCACAGTCGTATGTAAACATTACGAATTAGAATTGATTGATTTTTAAAAGGCTCGTTCTTTCCTGGTCGTCCATACTCGTTGTTTCCTGCTTTATCAAAGATGTGCCATTGAATTTTACCCATAAGGAATCGGCATGAACCACAGAAGGTGTAACTTTTCAAATCTGTAGATTTTGTTTCGATAATATAGACTCTAATAATTATATAACTGATGCAGGTGATAAAACTGTCCATTATCTTTAGAACTATCACGCCTTTTTGTGGGACTATTGATAAATAATTTTATTTCTTAACACCCTCTGTAATTATATAGGAATTCCTTGCAATCCAATTTTTAAAAGTTAGCTTTCAACTTCCAAATATTGAGGGAAACTGTTTTACAAATAAAGCTCTACTATGTTTTTCCATTCACTTGCTGCAGAAACAGCCTTACTTTTTTTTTCAAATTTGACATTTATTTTGAACAAATTACTTGCCGTTAATGTTCGCACCTGTATGCTTTGAATTCCAGTTCATGTCTATATTTTCATCAAGATCTGTTATATTTAGAAAACAATTTTTGTTAGATGTAGGTAGATTTATAAATTTGATTGTTTAAAATAAAGCTTGTAAAGAAAATAGATGTTCTAGAAGCGTGTTCAGTAACAAGAAAAACCCGATAGACGATTCAGCACGTTAAAAAGATTTCTTGGATCCATAAACCTGTTTGCTTGGGCTGGTGTAAAACTAACCCTGAACAGTTCCTAACCACACCATATTAAGCTATTCTTGGTGCACTTTTTGGTTGGTTTTGAAAAGAATTTCACCATCAACAGTTGGAAGTTGTTTGGTTGTAGGCCTAGGTTTGAGGAAATTCTAGCTCTGATAAAAAATTATAGATTCAAATTTGCAAAATAAAAAAAGGTTTTGTTATTGAACGCACATCGTGAGGCAAATGATTAAAATCACATTCATTTTCTCAGAACTATTGTGCACTTTGGAGAAAAGTTAGGCCTATACATCTCTAAAAGTAGTCGAAAACGCTTCGCTTTTTCTCATAGCCGTGAGCTTTGACATTTTATCATTATCTTTTCTACATGCTCTGTGTGGCAGACAAGTGTGATCACCTGCTGTGAATTTGTTATCGCTCTGAATGGTTACCATGCTTAAGTTGTTCTCTTCTATAAGAGTTTCATTTTTCGTAAATTTTTTTAGAATTAAATCAATGTCTTTTGCTTCAATACGGCGAAAATAGACTTTCACATTTAATAAAAGTTGACACGCAGAATCTATGCTATTAGGCTAAAACAGAAAAAAAAGCATGACACGTAGAGACTAAAATTAATGGAAGAAACCTGGCGCCCAAAAATTAGGCTAGATGTAGGCCTAACCCAGACTCTAGTGATCAAGATTTCTTCTATTTTTAGATATGTATCAAGGTTTTCGACTTTTAATCCTCATTTTTTATATAATGTATAACCTAGCTTCTCGATTAAAAATTAAATAAACGATTTCTATATATTTATTGAATCACCAACTTTAATTGATTTGAAAGCTTTTTTAGTTTGAGTAACGGAATGTAGACGTATGTAATATTCAGTCGCTGCTTTCCCTCCGACGTGTGAAAGGAAATGGTTGCGAGTAAAATTGACCTCTAGACAAGCAAAGGAAAAGACGTACCATATGGTGCCACATTATTGAAACGTGTGACAAACACTCCTGATTTAATACTAAAAAGAGGTGGCGGAAGCAGAGGCGGAGAAGAAGAAGAAGAAGAAGAAGAAGAAGAAGAAGAAGAAGAAGAAGAAGAAGAAGAAGAAGAAGAAGAAGAAGAAGAAGAAGGAGAAGAAGAAAAAATAGCAAATTAAGATGAAAACGAAAGACGATATAATTTTTTAAGAAGATATAATTTTTTATGAAGATATTTGTATCTTAAATGCATTAAAACAAAATAACATTTTGAACGTTTCTTGATAATAAATTATTAGAAACATTTTGTTCTTTAGTTTTATCTTAATCATTTAGCGAAATTACCATAATGAAGTAAAGGATTTTGTTGTCTGGTTTTGCGCCCAAAGCAGTAAATATTTTCATAATCTTGTTCGATTTTACCTCGATCACCTTAGCGCTGAGTCGAGTGAAAATTTGAATGTTTTTTTTTTCGGCCCGAGTTTAAATCACGCCTCATTTCTACCTACTGGTTTTTTCTGTGATTGCCGAAAAATAAAGTGCACTTTGTTTGAATTCATTTTCTTACTTTTTAAAGAGTAGATCTACTTACTTTTCTAAGAGTAGATCTACTTAGTTTTCTAAGAGTAGATCTACTTTTCGGTGGGCTACATTCTTTAAGATCGAATTTTTGTTTCAATCCTCATACAAAGTTTAGTTATTCTTTGAATATATATTTATGTGTGTATGAGACAAAGGCGACGGTTGGGTGACAGTTTTGGGCCCATTTGTAATAGTTTTCTTCCTCTTGCATGATATTTTTGTTCTATTGTTATTTTTTCCTATGACTAATATTGAAGATGAAAGAAAGTTTCCTATCGCCTTTCAAAAAGACTTGATTCACAGAGTTTGTTTCTCATCAGGACATGAGGTGAAGGTTAGGTTAGCAAGAGTTGAAGTCTTGCACACAATTAAACAGATATTCGTACATCCTGAGAACGATCTGGTGGACTTTTTGCATTGTTTGCCTATTTCTTTTCTTGCTTGTTAATGCAGCGAAACCATCACGTGCACACTCACCTGAAACGTCTCGTTATCAATGCCAATATCTCGAGCTTACTAACACCCGCTTATCATCTGGTTGTGAGCCTCATTACTAGTTCTACCAATCTCTCATAATGGTGACCTTTGACATTAAAATATAAAATGATGGCTTCGTGGTCTTGCGATACGGTGCTCGACTACGTAGCGGGTGCCTGCGAGTTCGAGCCATGGACTCGGCGGTTGAAAAACCGCGGTTATCACCCAGTTAAATAGCTTGGGTGCCTAAATCTAGTTGCTGACTGCCGAAGGGTAAACCAGGTTAACGGAAGGGAGTGGGCTCCGTCCTACACGTGATGTGCTCTAAACACTGCGTACCTTTACATCGCACTGCCCGTATGGCCACTCCGGCTATGGGAAATTCACCATGGCATTTGATTGACGTCAAAAGAAATATAAATCAATGACATTATAAATGATTGTTAATGTACCCCACGATGATCATTTAAAAGCAGTACCGGTAGTGAAGAAGAAGTTGCCATAAATCTGATCGTGTGTTCCTTGTTCCAGCGCTTCTATGAGACTTCCTGTGACAGTGACCTCCAGGTGGCGTTGCTGACCGGCTTCTTGATCGAACTGTCGGCCTGCCTGATTGACACCTGGGCCGGGATGCAAACAGTATCGGCCACTCCTCTACTGGATGAACTCATCAAGTACTTCGGCATTGCATCGATGATAGCATATGGTAATGTATAGATCTTGGAAGGTTGTTTTTTCATTTCACCCAAAATAAATAAACAAACTTATCATTTTAACTTACATCACATTCTCTATAAAAGCAGTGGCTATACATTCTTAAAAGTGATGTGTTTAGAAATACCGGTAATAACGATGAATGGTTATGGTTTGAGATAATTATATGACACGAAATGCGTAGCATATGTTGAGGTAAACTCTTATGCATGTGTATATATATATCACTGACTGCGATATTCGTAAGTCTTTAATAAGGTGAATGAGAAAACCCAAGTAGTTTCATCTTTTCGTTTCTTCTATGCTCCTGAAGTCGGTTCATCTATTTTACGTAATGAAAGCTAGGAGATGTAAAGACAGAGCGAGAGTGATATAAGTAGAGAGAAATGTGGACTAAGATAAATAGGAGGATAAAATGGTTAAAGAGAGATAAAAAAAATAAAGAGAAGGCGTTCAGAGGAAATTCAAAGACAGAATATTAGAAGCACGAAAGGTAACTTTGCGGAAAAAGAAGACAAACCAGGTGCAGATAATGCAAGATTTTGGGGGCAAAAAGAGAAACTTTTTTATTTGAGGTTACCCCAGTTACAGATTGTTTAATTAAATCAACACTCTCATAAACCCACGAAGTCATGGGCACTTACACTTTACGTTTTTCCTGATTTTTCTTTTTTTTCTTCAAGGTTTGTGAAAGGTTTTGTCACTAACTTGTTACATGCATATTAAACTAATGTTTGATCTGTAAGTAGGAATTTGTTTAGGAGTAATCGATAAATATTCTAAAAAATTTCAAATGTTTTAGTTTGAAAGCTCGTTTCTTATTTCTCAGGTTGTTCACCATTTTAACATTAAGACACCAGCTTTTAAAAAAAAATAAATTAGTGAACATTTCCCGACTTCTAGTCGCAGGTACTTTTGAACCGAAAATCATGAAATCTGATTCAGAACATGCTCTGTATTGACCACTCTCCCCCACTCTTTAGTTCGCTGTCATATAAAATATTTTACTTTTATAATGATATATTCTTCATCTTAGTAACGGTAGATTGTGCATATCGTTTTTTAACGTATGCCTAATTTCTCACATAGATTGAATTCGGAGGTGTGATTGCCCTTGTTTTTCCATGGTTCAGTCCTGCACGGCGGATCTTTATATTACTTATAATGTTGTTAGTTTTGTTTTAACTTTACTTCCAAGTCATCGGATGCAGTGCGGTGTTATTTAATTCGAATTTTTAGTTTAAATAAATATTTGTCGCAAATGACCTCAGAACAATTTCATTTAGGTAGGCCTATATTTTTGTTTTCGTGTCACCAAAGAGTCTCAAAGAGAAGCAATATCCGCGATATTCAAGTCTTAATTGTTTAGTGTACTCTAGTGAAATCAATCGTATGTTAAGGGCGCCGACGAACAGAAAATATCACCAGAGCCCGAGGTATGTGTGTGTCTGTCTCTTGCGTCAATAAAGGGACAAAGCGTGGCCATTGTTGGCTGTTACTAACCTTTAACAGAATGTCGTCTTTCAGGCCATGAAAAGGTCGCCCTGGTGAGCTCTTCTGATTCTACAGGGGGAGATAAGCTGTATAGCAAGAGTAATGATCCTTCTTTTCAAAAGGAGACCTTAAAATATTCCACCGCTAGTCTTCATTGTTATCTACTCTAACCCTTTATTAGGGACCTTATTTAGAGAGGTTTGTAACATTAATAGATAATCTTGAAATTAGTATTAAATCCAACTGTCCTATAACTGTTTATGTCATTGGTTGAAAGCCATCGGTATAAGTAGGCTATTTTCATACGTAGACAGCCTTGATTTTAAAAATGTTTTTCAAACACACGCAACTGAACAAGCTAATTCGTGCTATAGTTCGTTTCATGCAAAGAAAAATCAGCTTTTCTTTCTCAATGTGTTTATTAATTCACAATAGCTTTTAAATTAATTTTCAACTTTGTCTGAAATCATTTTGTTTTAACTGCATTTTCATTTTCAAAATCATCTGCACATGATTGAAGACCTTTTATTCTTCCGTTCTGCATTTTATAACGTAACTAGAAACCTTGAAGAGTTATACAAAAGAACAGTGGCGCAAAGCGCTTAGTTTGTGTTATAGGTGAGATGTGTTATTGTAACATAATTTCGCCTTGCTATAATAAATGTCTATTAGCTTACGGTAAAAGTCCTTCTTTTGTGGCTCTGCCGAATGAGATAAAATACACGTTTCGTGGCATGTTAAACAGATATTTCATGTTGTTCACTTTTACTAAACAAAAGTTTTTCACTTAAATTCAAGTTCAAAATTTTAAACAAATTCATAGAGGCACAAAAAAGTTGTTGCAGAAAAGGCATATTTTCGTTGTTCTTTTCGTTTCTTGAAACAGACTAAAGCATTTGTGATTAAACAAAATTCATCAAACATCGCTAAGAGTAAGACGGACTGATATCAAGTTCCGCAACTCCTCTTAGAAATCGCATTCTGTATAGATTGTATGACAAAGCTAGAGATGGGCTAAAACATTGACTCCCTCTTGTTTATTTTCAAAATAAAATTTTGTTATTTTATTCACTACTAACTGTAAATTTATAGCTTTTAAATTCTACTTCAGGGGTGCTTGAGTTTACAATCAAATATCTAAGTAAATATATAAACTTTTCCAATTCCTCATACGATATAGGCCCTAAAATATTTCCTTTTTTTATTTGATCTTTAGATGGGCGTGAATAAAACGAAAAATTATAAATTTATCATCTAATCTTATATTAATAATCTTCGTGAACCCTCCGAGACTCGCTCGCTGTCCATATAAATGTTGGCCGCTCTTTTAATACAAAATGCTAGAAATAAATTGATGCCTCTGTTCGGAGTCAGGTAACAGCCGATTACATCGGTTTCACTCTCTCAACAGCAGGTTTCGACAACCTTGCTCTACCCTACCACCACGTGAACAGGTGTTGTAATTGAAACTGTTGAAGAACTGTCGAAGTTAGATAATTCTGCAAGTTTTGACAGCCCTACTTTGTTCTAACCTACCACCACGTGAACAGGTGTGACGGAAACAATTGAAGTTAAAAAATTTTGCAGATTTAATGTATGCTTGTGTTTCTATTCTATTTCTAGGTGTAACGACCACTGGCATGTACTTCAACCCAGCCATGGCCACAGGCCACATGTACGGATGTAAAGGCACAGCTGTCGAGGAACATTTCTTTGTTTACTGGGCGGGGCCTTTCGTTGGCGGCTTCGTGGGATATATGCTTAACAAGATGATTCACATTGACTTCTCTGCACCTACAGGCGGGCAAGAGACCAACGCAAAAGAGTCAAAGAAGACGAAATAAGTTTGTGGAAGTTAATGATAGGAAGTTAGCATAATGCACTATTTACTAGCCCTAGCACCCATGACATGTTGATAGACCTAGAATATTAGTAGTAATCATACTGATGATAGTTTTGATGGTGGAGAAGGTGACGCA
>BMAT01008204.1:44910-56468 GCA_019649035.1 Elysia marginata | reverse complement strand
TTGAGCATAAGTGCTCTGCTGATTTATCGTATTTGAGTATTTAGTAAAGTTAGAACAGAATCGATCTCGTCTTAAGTGTGCCAGCCCTCTCAAACTTTGTTGAAAGATGTAGAGAGAACAATTTTAAAGAAGTTGAGAGAAATTGTATATGAAGATTTCAGAATTGGAAGACATCACTAAGTAATCACCTACTTCAATATTTATGAACAGGCAAAATTTTAATGGCTACGTCTGATGTAACACATTATAAACAGTCAAAATACATTAGAAGCCTATTCAAATTAAATTTTTGGGGACTGCTTAAGCCTGTGCTTCAATTAGAAATTTGTGTTCAGAAGAGGTTCTTTATTATTTTGAAGAAAATGAGACTGTGACAAAACGTCGTAAATCTGTCGGTTGTGATAGGGGACAAAGCATTTTCAGAAACAACATAGAAAATAACAATATTGTCATAATGATGTGATGTTATGAGTTTCTTAAATTGCATCATAATGCTTTGTCCAAAATTTTAAATGAATTGATGAAGAAATGTAGAAACGATCACTCAAAATCTGTAATTATGTTTTTCCTTTGTTTTTTTTTTTTAAACAATAAGGTCTTTTTTAAATAAAATTTTCAACATTGCCAAATCATGTAGTTTGAGAGGGATACATGGCAAGAGCTTTTTTATGACAGCCTTATTTTCCCCCTGCGCTGCCTTAAAATACTTTGTCCACCATCACAACCGATAGAATCGCCACCTTTTGTCACAGCTTCAAATTAAGTTCATGAGCTAACGTAAGGAAAGGATTCTAAATGTGGCCTCTGAAGGTTGAGAAACTATGGGCTTGCATCACTAAAACTGAAAGATGATCTTGGAATTTAATCATTTTTGTAAACTGCATGCACCATACAAAAAAAAGAAATCAAATTAATATTGCACTTCTATTGATAGACCTATTGCTTGTAAAAGGTGAAAATAGTATGTTGCTGAGTTTGTTTTGTGTTAAGCAGCAAGCTCTTGTTGAGAAATGTTGCTTTATAGAGAAAAAAGATAGGAAAACTTTGGTAGAAAACTTTTCTGTTTATATTAAGCAGAAATTCCTATAAAAAGAGTTTGTGTACTGTATATCCCTCAAAATTTTTGTAAATCCTGATCCTTGACAGAAAAATTAGCTTCTCTGAAATTCAGATTCTACCCTAACTTAACTCCTTTTGTAAATGCTGAAAAATTGTCTCAGTTTATTAAATTGTAGCATTTCCTAACAGTAACAAAGATCACAGTTACAAAACAGAATTCTAACAGGACTATTTTATACAATTAATTACGAAGATGAATTCATGTGAATTAAGATTTGGTTTTCTTTGAAATTTATAAGGCAAATTATCAGGCTATTAGTAATCTTTTCAGTTTATCTTGGCTTTTAAAGTTCCAAATTTAATGTTCCCAAATTTAAGATGACCAAAAAAAAGCATTGTTGTTGATCAATTTTATCCAGGACCCTGATTTGCGATGTGTGGCTGCTGAAGGCCTTTCAAAACTGATACTCTCTGGGCGTGTAGTATCTGCGAAGCTGTTGTCCCATCTGCTGCTCATGTGGTTTAACCCGTTGCTAGAGGATGATGAGAATCTGGGCCAGATTTTGGGCTCTTTCTTCCCTCTGTTTTCATTCTCCAGAAGGTCAGCTCTCAAACTACGTAAAAAGTACATTACAGTCTAGTCTATATTATTTGATCCTGGATAATTTGAATACTGGCTAATATCAAAATATATTCAGTACTTATCCTTTTTTTGTAAAGTTACTGATCATTGGAAGCAAAATTGTATTCCATTGGGCTTTGAAATATTCAATCGGGACTGTCTTGACTTCAAACCGCATTTAGCTCAAAATTGTTCTTTTGGTTTTTATGCGGATTTGACATTTTGTTATTGGCACTGGCCCATCTCTTGCCCCAAGTATATTTTTCATTTTCATAGAATTTACTCTTTAGAAATTTTGACATTAGTTACACATTTAGCTTATCAAATGATAAAGGGAACAAAGTTTACAAGCTGAAGTATAATTCAACTTTTTGCTCTCAGTGAAAACCAGCAGCTGTTTGAAGAAGCTTTCTTGCCCACACTGAAGACCTTGACACGTGCACCAACCTCATCTCCACTCTCTGAGATAAATGAAGTCAATGTAGCCAACTTTCTGATTTACATGACAGACGCCCAACATTTGGTGGAGAATGCCAAGGACAACACCATTGTGAAGGTAATTTATGGCTACAAGTTTTATTATTTTTTCTTCCCCACTTAGGCCTGTCATCGAAACATTTTTATTTTTGTGTTTTAAATTTGGGAATTAAATTTGAGCAATGTAAAAAAAGAATATATGAAGGGTTCTATCATTAAAACTCTTTTTTCAGCAATAGTTTTGGATCATACATTTTGGGTGCCTTTTTCAACAGGATAAAGAGTAAGTAGGCTGTTGGTTTTCTAAGGTTTGTCTGAGATAAAACTGCATGAGTAAAAATTGGAAAACTTCTTAATTTCAATCTCTTTCTGAAGGACAAACACAGCTTATATTTTCTTACTCATCAATATGGGCCTTTCTATTGTTTGATACATATTTACATGGTATGCTTTTAATTGTCCAACTACTGTTAAAATATCTAGAATGTTTAGTGCAGTTACAATATTTGCCTAGCAGCAAATAGTCCAATTTTAAACATTATTTGGGGTGGGTGGGGGTCCTTAAGATAACAGCTGGGATTAAAAATTTAGACTTGTTCATAAGTCTGTCCTGTGAAAATTGCCACTTTTGACTCATAGTCATGTTGACTTGTTGCAAGACATTTAATCCTTTCACCTTCCAGTTGCTAGAAAGTGTAAGAAAATAAGTGATTCAAGCAAGTGAATTTTTATTTCAAGGAATAGTCATGTTCATATCACTGTTACCATATATTTATTTGCTCTGCAGGAAAATCCATGTCATGACAGCCTGGCTGTCAAACTGTGTAACGAAGTCTTGTCTCATCCGGATTCTTTTGCTGTAAAGCTGTGGATTCAAGCTTTGAACCAACTGAAAATTAGTCCTGACAATCTGAGTCTCCACAAGGACCTAATGAAAATGTCTGAAAAGATAGCAATGGTAAGCATGATCAGGTGTAAGTTATGCTTTTATTTTGACTCCTAACTTTTTGTTGCTTTTGTTTTTTTTAGAAATTGATAACCCTGATAAAGTCTTGTCTGTAGAAGTGTTATTAGCACAATCGTGCACAAAAGTTCTTGTTTCAATTACAGCTAAAATTGGAGCCAATTTGGGCTTGAAGGACATCAAAAAGGATATGACAAAACTTCAAATTGTTCAAGATAGAATACGAATTTGTGTTTTTTTAACCAGTCCCTCTCTGAATTTACAACCATTTGAGACAGACTCATAGTCTTCATGAAAAGGGAAGACAAGGCTAAAGATTTGTGCTCTCAATTTTTTAAAAACTTTTAGGTTGTTACAGAAAAACCTTGTTTGAAGCTCTTGGAGAAATTTAGAGGCATTGTCTCATGCCTAATGGACGCCCACACTGAATCCGAGGAAGAAGTGGCTGAGGCAGAGTCAGCACAGAATGAAGCACAAAGTTCAGAGGATGCTGGAAAGGGTAAAGCACACAACTAAAAGTTACAAATAGTAAAAAAAAAACATGTAAAGATTTTACCGTCGGTTGAAGTTGCTTACCTCGTAGATCCAAAATTTTGAAAACAATTTTTTTTCTCTTAAAAACCTTGAAGAGGCCATCCTGGACCATTTGTATCAATATCAAGGCTTTCTGAAAGTCAAAAGTCACTTTTTCGTTATAAGACCTCACCTGGTATTTAATGTAAATTCAATAATTGTAAGTGCGTTAAATTTCTGAAAATGATTTCCTGTTTGACTTACAAGTAGAGAGCTTATAGGTCAATTAAAAAGATGACATGTTTTTGTCAGAGGACATAAGAAAAAAACTGCGATCTGTGTGATTTAAATATGAAAGTAAGAAGAAAACCTTGTATATCTCTCAATTTCAAGTTGTATTTCGATAAAGTGCTTACTGAGTAAGTCTAGACTTACAAGGTTACAACTTTCAAAGTTTCAATTGATAAACTTTTAAGTCTTGTTTTGGCCTTAATTATTAAAATATATTATAATACTATATATGAACATTGTTGATATAAATTTAAAGCTATTAAAACAAAATTTGGAACAGTTTAAGTCATTACATTATTTATTCAGTTTTTTCACTCTCTTGTAAAAACAGTTCAGATTGGACATACGAAGCCTGTGAGCGACTTTTACCGGCGTTATGTTATTACAGTTACCTAGGCAATGATTGATTTTTCTGTGTTAAATTATCCAACTAAAGGTCCATAGTATTCTGTAACAGTCCTCACTTAGGGGCGAAAGTAGGTTGATAGTCATCTAATCTTTAAATGTGACCCAACATGGTGAAATCAGGCTAATGTCAAAATTTGGACATGTGGAGTGATAATTATTATGAAAAAGCAATATATATGTACTGTAGCGGCCTGTGTAAGACTTCGTATGAGCGCACTGGCCTACCAGTCGGCTAGGCTATGGACTAAGGCAACTACTACACAGCGAGATCTTTCGCTGTGGCACACTAAGGTCTGTTCACTCACTGCCAGTCTCGGAGTACGGAGCAGGCGGACACTCACTGGATTTTATGTCGAAACTGTTCACAAAGTTTCATTAATTCATTTTGTTGTCTTGGATTTATATGCTTTGTTTTCTTCATTGTGAGACAGCTAAATTGGTGACCCTGACGACTTGTAACGGTTTTACAAGTTACCTAGGATCTGTGGACTTTCAGTATCAAGTTTACATAGATTAGACCTATGTTCAAGTCTACTTCTTACTTTTAAAAGGACTAAGATTTACCAGTATAATGGCAGTGGAAAGTGTCGCTATAAAACTAAAACTCCCTACTTTCTGGGTGACAAGTCCACTTGCTTGGTTTGCACAAGCCGAAGCACAATTCGCACTCAGAAACATAACCCAAGATGAAACCAAGTACTTTCATGTCCTGGCAGCGCTGGACACCAACACGGCAACACGGGCGCTGTCACTACTCACAGCCCCGCCACCAAGCAACAAGTACGGTGCCTTAAAAGAGTTTTTAATCTCTGCATTCGGTCTGACCGACGAGGAACGCGCCTCAACATTGTTAGATCTAGTTGGATTAGGAGATTACAAACCTTCAGAGCTAATGAACAATATGCTCAGCCTGCTAGGTAGCCACACGCCTTGCTTCCTCTTCAAACAAATTTTCATGCGACAACTCCCTGATCAAGTTCGTGCCTCATTAGCAACTTCAGCCACATCTGACTATAGGGCTCTTGCACTAGAAGCTGACAAACTCTTTCTAGCTATGAATCAACACACAGCAAGCCTTTGACTTGTTCAGCACCGCTGTCCTGTAGTGAGCTTAAAGTTGAATCCTTATGCTGGTACCATCGCAAATACGGTTCTGGCGCTAAAAAATGCCAGCCATCATGCCAACTTTTCAACAAATTCCCTAAGAAGCAGGGAAACGCCAGGGCGGGCCAACAGTAATGTCGTCAGCTGCTGGCCCGCATAACCAACAATTATTTCTCACTGACTCTCACTCAGGCCGACGTTTTCTTGTTGACACAGGAGCCCAAGTTTCACTGTGCCAGCCTCACGGTTTGACAGATGGTCAGGCCCAAATGACCACCAGCTACAAGCAGCCAACGGAACTACCATCGCTACACATGGGTCTAGAAATGTCTCATTGTGCTTCAACGGCAGAATGTACACAGCTCTTCTGATAGTCGCCGACATTCGACAACCACTCCTTGGCGCTGATTTCTTCCGGCAGCATAATCTATTGGTGGGCCTACGCGGGCAACGCCTCATTGAAGCAGACACATTCCTATCCTGCCCGTGCACTGTTGGTGTAACCTCCGTAACTGAGTTAGCACCCATAGAAACAGAAAGCAATAAGTTACGCAAAATTTTACAAGAGTTTCCTGCCATTCTTCAGCCCACGTTCTCCTCGGCTTCAGTAAAACACGGCGTAGAGCATCATGTTCTGACAACAGGCCCCCCGGTTCATGCGCGGGCCCGACGACTAGCTCGAGAAAAATTAGCTGTAGCTAAGAGAGAATTTCTTGAAATGGAAAAAATGGGAATCATCGGGAAATGAAACAGCCCTTGGGCATCACCACTCCATATCGTCCCCAAGCCAAATGGAGGATGGCGACCGTGTGGAGATTACCGCCGACTTAATGATGTAACAACATCTGATCGCTACCCAATTCCTCATATCCAGGACTTTTCGGCACAGCTCTCAGGTAAAACTATTTTTTCTAAAATAGACCTCATTCACGGTTATCACCAAATACCGGTGCACCCAGATGACATTGCTAAGACTGCAATCATTACACCATTTGGCCTTTTCGAGTTTTTGCGGATGCCTTTTGGCCTGAAAAATGCAGCTCAGGCCTTTCAGCGTCTCATGGACACGGTTTTTCAGGACGTTGAATGAGCATTTGTTTATCTAGATGATATTTTGGTGGCAAGCTCTTCAGAAAAAGACCATGTTTCGGACATTTGCAAAGTGTGCAGCCGGCTTCAAGAGTATGGACTGGTTGTAAGACTTAAAAAATGCCTTTTCGGTCAAAATTTGATCGATTTTCTCGGTCATCAAGTATCCCAATTCGGATCAATCCCCCTGCCTGCCAAAGTTAAAGCCATTAAAGATTTTCCTAGACCTCTCACCGTCAAGAAATTGCAGGAATTTCTCAGTATGATCAATTTTTACAATCGATTTATCAAAAACGCTGCTGCAATTCTTAAGCCTTTGTATGAGGCTCAAGGAAAATCCAAACCTCAAGAGCCCCTGGATTGGTCAGACGTCATGACCGAAGCATTTTCATCGAGCAAAACAGCCTTGGTTAACGCCACCATGCTGACTCACCCTGCAAACGGCGCGCCGATTGCCCTCACCAGTGATGCTTTTGGAGGGCAGACGCTTTGCCATGTTCACTGACCACAAACCTCTCGTCGGCGCAATGTCGAAATTGTCAGATCCATGGACGGCACGCCAGCAAAGACATCTAGCACACATCTCTGAATTCTCAACGGACATCAGACATATCAGCGGCAAGGCAAATGTGGTCGCAGATTGCCTTTCCCGTGCCACCATGAAAACGGCAATCACTGGCCTCAACTTACAGTCTGTACAAATTTCAAATGACGGTCCCAAGCTGCTGTGTGATGTCTCCACTGGCAACCCTAGACTGATCGTTCCCAAAGCGTTTCAACGTCAAGTATTTGAAACAATTCACAATCTTGCGCACCCTGGCTGAAAGTCTATGGTAAAACTAGTGACACAGAAATTTGTGCGGCGAGGACTCAAAAAACAAATCACACAATGGACACAGGAGTGTTTAGCATGCCAATCTTCTAAAATCAAATCGCATGTTCGCTCACCAGTTGTCAAGATACCAGTGCCAGAGAAGCGATTTAGCCATATTCACATCGACTTGGTAGGACCACTTCCCCCTTCGGAAGGTTTCACATATCTTCTAACCATTATTGACCGTTCATCAAGGTGGCCGGAAGCTGTCCCCATCGCAAATACATCTGCATCAGAATGCGCAAAAGCACTCATCAGACATTGGATTGCTCGTTTTGGGGTACCACTAGACATGACGTCGGACAGAGGCTCCCAATTTACCTCAGCGCTCTGGACTGAGATGGCCAACCAACTGGGTATACAGCTACATAGAACCAGTGCATATCATCCCCAGTCTAATGGCTTAGTGGAACGATTCCATAGAACATTAAAAGCTGCACTGAAAACTAGGCTTAAAGGATCCAACTGGGCTGATGAACTGCCCTGGGTTCTGCTAGGACTTCGGACAGTACCCAAGGAAGATCTACAGGTATCAAGTTCAGAGTTAGTGTATGGAGAACCATTGACATTTCCAGGCCAGTTTGTGGACCCCAACCCAACTGCCTTCTCAACCAAAGTTGACCCTTTTCGCTCACTTGTGAAGAGACTGATTCCTCTCCCTATGTCTCACCACTTTACCCCACAGTCAACTGACCAACAATCCCTGAAAGATGCCCGCTTTGTCTTTATCCGCCGGGATGGCCACAGAGGACCTATACAACGCCCGTATGATGGCCCCTTTCAAGTCATTTCAACAGGAGACAAGACATTTCGAATCATGGTGTGAGGACGGGAAGAGGTAATATCTATAGATCGCCTGAAACAAGCGCACGTTGACTTGTCTGGTCCGGTGAAACTCGCACTCCCGCCACGCCGCGGAAGACCCCCTCAATGAATTCCTGAGAAACCACATTTACGAACAACCCAACAACGTTCACAGACATCCGGGGCTGGACGGATCATCCGTTGATCTCCTTGCTTCCTGGGACTGGAACGCCAGTGCTGGGGGGAGCTGTGTAGCGGCCTGTGTAAGACTTCGTATGAGCGCACTGGCCTACCAGTCGGCTAGGCTATGGACTAAGGCAACTACTACACAGCGAGATCTTTCGCTGTGGCACACTAAGGTCTGTTCACTCACTGCCAGTCTCGGAGTACGGAGCAGGCGGTCACTCACTGGATTTTATGTCGAAACTGTTCACAAAGTTTCATTAATTCATTTTGTTGTCTTGGATTTATGTGCTTTGTTTTCTTCATTGTGAGACAGCTAAAGTACTTAAATTAGAAAAAAAACATAACTCTAACTTTGCTATGACATGAGATATTTGATTAATAAGCCGGCAGGGTAGACTTATCTAATAGTAATTTATTTTTTTTAGCAGCCATTTCCGTTTGACCCATTTTGACATAAGCCTGATTTGACCATGTTGCATTGCAAATGATATTTTCTCCCTTTTCTTGAAGTTCACAAGACCTTACCCTGCCGACTTCAAACTGCTATAACTTCATACAGAAGCATGATAGAGCCTTTCTGTTGAATTAGAAAGTAGAGTTTGTAAGCTTTACTGTGATCCCATTTCTCACTACTTTCCAATTTAGACTTAATACTTATTTTGACTGGTTGCAAGACATATATTGCTCTATTCACTCAGAATAGATTTACTGTGCGGTACTAATGTCACCAAATGTAAGGTTTAATTACTTGTTAGCTAGAGTTAACATTTGATTTCACTACCATAAATGAATTTGGGTTAAAGTTTTATTTCATTTATAAATGTGAAATATTTTTTTTAATAAACCTTTTCAAGTCTTTAATTTACCAATATTTGCCTATTTTATTATTATTGCAGGTAGGAATTCATCGAAGACTCCCTCAGTGTCTAGAACTGCGAAAACTCCTGCCACAAAAGGTCGCAGTGTACGAAAATCATCTAGGGCTTTAATGAATTCAAGGCAAGCCATTCAACAACTGTAGCCCAAATGAATTAAAGACTAACCAAATTTTTGTAGTCTTAATTACAAGTTATGAGAACCTAGTGTAAATTAAATAGTAGTTTAATTCTACCAAGATGAATATAGGAATTACTGTTATGAGTTGTGAGTGATGCATGGTATGTCCTATGTCCTATACATGTTCTGATTATTGCATTTGTAATGAGGTAGCTTTTTATAACTTGAAGAAGTTACAGAACATGTTTTTGAGATTATAAATTTTGTTTTAGGGAGATTAAATGTTATTTACAAATTCGAAATTTCACTCAACCAAGAAATATAGAGCTGCCAACCAAAGTACGCCTCTATGATTTTCCGAAAAAAAAATATATATATGACTGTCCGGTATGTTTAATTTACCATGGCTATAGTACAAAACTTCAATATTTTGTTGTTTTTTTGTTTTTTTTTGTTTTAGAAAATCAGAATGGGTTTCACTGATTGATTACAATTCGTACTGGTCATGCAATAGCTCAATAGCTCAGGTCAAAATCTAGATATATTATGAAAGATTAAAAAAAGAGTTAGCTTACCAGAATATAATTTGTATTTCAATATAAACCAAGACATTTGTTTTTGTAAAATTTTTAACCTTGTATGGAAAATGTCTAGTTTTTCAAGTTAAACATCTGTGCAACTAAACTTTTTTTTTCTTTTTTTAAAGAGGAGAGCATGGAAAAAGATTTAGTTATGTTTCATTGATTGTTTGGTTTTATATTTTTAGTGCTCTAGATCCCTCTGTGTTTGCAACACCTGGACCGCGAGCATTGAGAAACAAAGATGCTGTGGAAGAGACGAGACTTGAGCTCGAAAATCTCCTGGCTGATAGGTCTAAGACACCCCATGTTCCTGGGACACCAAAAACTCCTAAAAGGTAAGATGTCATAATGGAAGAATTCGTTGTGTGCTTGATTCCTAATAGATACAAAATACTCATTTAATGGTAATTTTTTTAGTTTAACTCAACCCCACCTATAGGGAATGAGATTTCAACAAGAGTAGTGGAACTTTCCTAGTGCCTCTTCACTGCACTATCTTATGAATACAAATATTACAATCTTTTAAACTTTATGCGACTGATTTATTTTGAAGATAAACTTAATATTTAGCTCCATAGTTTTTAAGTTCTAGATGTCAAATCGTTTATAAAAGTAAGAAACTTACCCTACAATCTAGGTCTAGATTACAATAACCACTATGGTATCTGGGAGTGTTGTCTTCTGGAAAAGGGACGTTACTCTTGTTTTACGTCTAATCTTATTCCCTATAGCGCCCGCCGTCGCCCGATTGGACCACACTATTGTGTAACTATAGCCCGTCATCGCCCGATCGCCATTGCTTTCCTTGTGTACCTTTGGTAGCTTAGTAAACCCGGAAATCTCGTTTAAACCTCTTCTTCTTTTAGAGAAGATCTTAAGCATTATTTAGGATATTTTTATATCACTTTTGGTCGACAAACAAGCCGAAGCGGGTCTGTTGAAGTTGACCGTTTTTCAGTAAGATTTTGCACACTCTTCTAGACCTAGATTCTAAGTCTAGATCTTCATGCGTCCGATATGGATGATTTGCCTCCCTTTTGTTAGGGACAGGGCTTTAACTGGGCTGGTTGAGCCTAGGGGGCATTGAGTTAAAGCATTTCAAAACTTAAAATGTTCACTTGTTATTTGTACGGTTATACTTGCTTAAATATGATTGAGGTGCAAGATTTGAAGATTTGTGAAAACTTATTTCAGGTGTGCCGTTTTTCAGTTATTTTCTGTTCATTTTAGCCTGAAGTATTGACTGAACACACAAATTATGAACAAGATTGTTCCCACGAACAAAGATGTCAGGGCCTCCAAATAATACATTTTGTATTACGCTGAACTTAGCGCCAGGCTTTAGGGTTGTTTTTTTTTTCAGAGAGTATGGTTAGCATTCCTGTTATTTATCGAGTAGGTTTCTAAAACAGTTAAGCCGTGTTTATTTCCTGTTTTTTATACAAAGTTGCAGACAAAGCATACCCGGTACACCTTAAGTCTACATTGTCTAAAATTGAACTTGGCATTTGATTCTTTTTGTCATTTTTTCCAAAGAAAATGAGTGGAAACGATTGTAATTTGTTACTGTATAATATCGAGACAAATTTA
>BMAT01008204.1:16641-30540 GCA_019649035.1 Elysia marginata | reverse complement strand
AGAGAGAGAGAGAGAGAGAGAGAGAGATCGGGTGGACATGTGCCGCACGCTTTACAAGGAAACGGGAAGTGGCATCAATCTTGAAAATTTTAAATTGGCTTCTTGCATAGGTTGCGCGCGCATATATATTGGTTATTTTCTCCTATAAGAAATTCTCTCAATGTAATGCCTCCTAATATGATTACTATAATTATCATCTGGTTTTCTCCAGATATTGGAGACAAAGGCACGTTTATCCGAAGAGTTGAGTCGTGTACAGAACTGGACTCACGCAGTGGACAAGCGAGTGTTCCAGCTACAGATTGACCGCATGGATGATGAGATGATGCAGCTCAAGTTCTCGGCTGGCTCGGCTAAAGTAAAGATGCAGTTAGACAGAGTCAACAGGTTGGTGTCCGATGTATATTTCAGACCCAACAACTACTTTTATCATGACTGATTACAAACCCATGTAAACTCTGATTTTTCTTTTATGGGGAATGATGTGTCGGTGGGGAGAATTTTTAAACAGTTGTTCTGATCTTTTCATCGGCTTCGCTTCATATGAAAATCAATGCTAACAAAACAAGGATAGTTGCTTGTCCTGAAGAGCCTAACTTGACTTAGATTCCTAGCTATGCGCGTTCTTATTTTAACCAAACAATTTTCCCTGATTTCAGACATTAAGGCGCCAGTCTGCATAAGCATCAGGTCAGAGTGAAATATACAACCATGAGGCTGTGATAAAAGTTCGCGATTCTGTCGGTTGTGATGGAGAACAGAATATTTTCAGGCATTGCAAAGAAAATAAGGCTGTCATAAAAAAAAACAACTACTGCCTTCTACCCCTCTCAAACTACATCATTTAGCAGTGTTGAAAATTTCATCCAAAAAGACCTTATGGTTTTAAAGAAACGAAAGAAAAACATGATTGAAAATCTGTCGATTGTGATTCAGGACAAAAATTTTGACAGATTTTGAGTGCGGTCGTTTCTACATTTCTTTATCAATTCACTTAAAATTCCTCAAAAAGCATTATCTAGACAATGATGTTAGCTTCTAAGTTATTTCTGAAAACACTTTGTTCCCTATCACAACCTACAGATTTACGACGTTTTGTCATAGTCTCACATGTATTTCTATGATCTAATAAAATCTGTGATACAATGCAAACATCAGTCACCAATTTATTGTTGTTATTAATACAATTTAGCTTTTTTCTGTAACAACAAGTATGATTTCTTTTTGGTGTTTTGTTCTATAACCACAAGACAAACAGCCTGAACTTTCGCTTTACAACCGGTATAAGGAGTTACACTTACAGAAACATTACTTAACCTATACCAGTAACATAGAGGTGCATAAGATAATCTTTCTTACAAGCGTAGTTATGGTGCGTGCCATCTAGAAGTGTGTTAAAATAAATGAAACTGAATTAATAATTAAAGCCAGTTGAGTTTTCTATTTGATAACTTTAAATGTTGCCCCTGTTCCCTTTTTCACAGCTGGTGTTAAACACATTTGCTATTGCTATATTTTTACGAATATGGACAAATTATTGACAGTGCTATAGTATACGGTGGAATACCTGAATCAAGACTCGGACATTGTTGCTGAAAAAAAAACAGGTCTTACAATAGGGAGGTTAGTTCAGAGGTTAAACTACTACACCTTTTATAGGAGGGTGTCCTCAAATAAGAGGGGTGGTCTTTGTTGAAGAGGTCTTAATTGAGGTGTTCCACTGTAATATTTAGTAAATGACATGTCGGTCTATGTTTTAATTAAAACAACCAGTCCTTAACAAATGCTTTTAAACGATCTAAAATATGCGCGTTGGTTAAAATTCGAACATAAAATAAAATGTAACACCTTCCCCCCTTGCATGAATATTACTGCTAATATGAAATTGAAACTCACTTTTTTTTTTCGCTCGCGCAGGCGTGTGGCTGATCTGGAAAGGTCTATCTATAACGTTGAGAGTAAAATGCAAGGAGGTGGGAATACGCCCTTTCGGCCACCCGACCATAGTCGGCCACAGCAACAGGGTATTACAGAGGACCTGGAATACATGCTGAAGAACAGGTAGGCCTACCTCTAAGTGTTGTGGATACTGGTACCTCCATGCGCTACGCCAATCGCTCGACAAATACAAAGGACGGTGTTGATGCCTCCATGCGCTACGCCAAACGCTGGAAACATAGACAACGTTTTATTAGTTGATGCTTTGATCTTACAATGTTGCCATTGAAGATTTTCGTTGGATAAAGTCTTGGTTTCGAGTACCGACCATTTTCATCGCTACCATGACCACTACCGCCAATACATTCACCAGCAACGTCAAAGTGACTGCCATTTTTATCCTTATCCTCTTCTCCCTCCTCGTCATCATCACATCTTAACCGTTTTCATCGTCATCATCATCATCATAATCATCATCATCATCATCATTATCATTATTATTATCATCGTGAACAACAACATAATCACCATCATCAAATCGATAGCATGTTTTACTTTTTGCTTTTCATAATGGTTTTGAGGGTTAGAACTTAAAAAGTTTAAAAAATTGTGTTACGTACAGTATTTGTCTCAAAGGTTTTACTTCATTTAAGTTCCTCTGAGTATCCAACTGTTTATACTTTAAGTAGTAGTCAAAATGAGTCACGCAACCTTTTTTTTCATATTTCTGTTATTTCTATCAACTTTGAGGTATAACTTAGTAGTTATTAGAAGCAGGAATATTACACAAAACAAGATCGATCATCATACTTCGATTGAACGTAACTTTATTGAGTTTAAATCCAACCGACCAAACTAAATTCTTTCATTTTTCATCGAAAAATTACTGATCAAAATAGTTTATTGTTTAGATAAAGAAGAAGCTAAAACTTATCAGTGCGATTTAATTTAATGTGATTATGAAACTGACACTAAGTATCCATGTCTGGCATCTTGCAGCATCTCTGACCTTAAATCTGAGTGGATCCTGTTGAAGCGGGATATAGAGTATTTGAAGAAGGAGACGGCCACTTTGTCGTCCAAACAGGCTCAGCTGACTAACGATACTGTTTCGCTCAAGTTCTCCCTCGGTCTGACCAACGCAGACAACAGAAGGCTGGAGACCAGGGTGAGTGATCGTCATAAGAAGATAGATCTTTGGGCAAGATAAGGCTGTGGTATTATTTAATTTTGATGAATCCTAAAAAAAATCTGAAAGATTTATTTGAAAAACCCTGGGATTTCACTGCAAAATCAAAAAATTAAAAACGGTATCTCGCAAATAAGTAATATCGGCGATGTTTATCGAGTGAACACTGAAACACTTCATTAAAGTTACTTAACGCAACTAAAAGAGCTTTTTTATATTAATTATTATTGTGAATCAAACAGTCTCTTATTTCATTGCTACAGACGTAATTAGTATGAAATTACATTTTAGGTTTTTATATTAAACAAATAACGTTAAGTAGCCACATAATTCAGTGGAACCCTTAAATTAAGACACCTCTCAATAAAGACCACCCCTCTTATGTGACTTTAAATTTGAGGACATCCGCTTACATGGGTACTGTAATTTGACCCCTTAACTAAGATCCCCCCTCTAAAAAGACCTGTTTTACCAACATTTGTCCCGGCCTTTATTCAAATGTTCAACTAATTATTTTCCTTAGTTCTCAAGCTCACGTCAGAATCAATTAATATCTCGTTTTTCGTGGTTTGTCTCTTCAGAAATTGATGACGCATTTGATATAACTTCTCACATTATGCTTTACATGTTGAAATGAAATTCAGCTTTTACTTGCTGAATTTGGAAAAGGTAAAAGGTATTTTCCTTATTCTGTTCGAAGCTTTTAACAATGTCCGACCAACAAGACAAACTGGATTCAAAGTTTGAAGAAGTCACCATAGACACGGAAAGCATCAAGCGTAAATTAGAAGAGGACAGACTAGCTGATGCGCACAGAGGGTAACTAACATCTACTTATCTAAACATTTGATTTGAATGAAAAAGGCCTTCTTTTGCTTAATTCTTTTTCCCTCATTTTTATAATAAAATAACAAAATTATGCTTTTTAAAATTCAAAAATAATAGACTCAAAACTCGAAAGAACACACACTTTACGACATAAATCTTATTAAAACGATGAGTAGTAACAAGATCATTTTGTTCATAGCTGTGTGTCTTTAAATTTCTCGGCATCGATAAAAGCTTTTAATTCTCATCATATTTTTAGTCAACCATATAACAATCTGTATAGTGATAAGTACATGCTATTGTTAGTCTTTCTACTTTTCCTGAGAAAAACATTTCTTTTTGAGCTAAAAGTAATCATTCCTACTTACTTTTCCTAAAAATGCAGAGCCAATTTAATTGCGTTGCAAGCTAGACTCTCAGCAGTTGAAAACAATCTCAAAGACATTCAGCGCGAGCTAGACAGCAAGCCAAGTCCAGACACAGTCCTTGTATTAGGACAGGAGGATGCACGGGAAAAAACACACTGGACAGGTCTGGAAGCTGAAGAAGGCGTGCCCAGGAAGCAGTCGAGTGGAGATGGCTCAGCTCAACAGGCGGGGAGGGAAGGCGCACAACACCAGGAGGGAATCTTCCCAAAAGGCAAGAGAACCATCGTTATCTCTATGTTCACGGTATAGTCCTAGGACCATCTTGAACCATTGTCTGTGAACCTGATGTGTTTAGAGTGCCTCTTTATTGTTCTGCTGAATAAGAGTTTTTTTTTATTTTGTATGCAACAGTTTAGGACATAACTGTATGCTGGCTTAATATCTAGTTCAGCACTGTTTCTGCTTTAGTGATCGTCTTAGAATGATAACTTTCAGAAACATTTTCAATATTTGACATCTATCATCAAAAGCGGCTGACCTTTAAATTGCATTCAACCCTACATTGTAAAATTTGCGCGGGCGGTGAACCACCTAGCAGCACACATGTCTAAGAAATATTACATTTACAAGCCTCTTTTCAATTCAATTGACAAGTAAGTTTCCACTTTGACAAAACATTACAACAAGATATTTGACTTAAGAGCTGCGTGAAAAACACTCATATCACCAGCCCACATCTTTGGATCACTAGTAGCCTAAATGTTGTAAAGTTTCATCTCTTTAGGTTCGCTTTTTCTAAAAGCAAACTAGAAAATTCATTGTAAGATCATTACAGATTTGAACTGATTGCGCAAAAGAGGCAGCGTGGCGGAGTGGTTAGCGCGTCGGACTCGAGATCTGGAGGTCGCGGGTTCGATTCCCGACCATGCCATGTTGCCATTGCCTTGAGAAAGCAATTTACCCTAACTTTCCCCAATCCACCCACCTGTAGAATGGGTACCCAGCTACAGGCTTCAAATGTACTGGTCTGCTGGGGCATTAGTGGCGCTGCTCTGTGGCGACACAGTTACGCTGAGTAACGAAGACAAATTTCCCGAAAGGGATTAATATAGAGTATATAAAAAATACTTAACCCTGTCATATTTTATCTTTTTTTTTTCTTTCTGTGCTTACCAGACTGCCAAGAAGTTTACCAAAGTGGGGTTTTTGTGAGTTCTGTGCACCAAATCCGTGTCAAGGGAAGCCGCTACATCGTACCAGTTTATTGTGAGATGATCAACAACACTGGGTAAGAGTGACCGGGTAAATAATGTATTCGAAAACCTGCACTATTTGATCCATACATAAGTAGTGGCTATACGTGATTGTGAGTGAGTAAAAAACATCTTATACCTAAATTTTATGAATTAAAAATATGTATTCAGTCGTGAAGAAAAAATAGATCTTAAAAAAATAGAGTCACTCCTTGCTGCTAATAGTTTTATGAAACCAACACATTGCCACATCTTGTCGGATATATTAGGGGAAACCTCAGCTCTACAAACATGTTGCTGGAGAACTCTTTAAATTGACGATTATTTGTGTTCAAACTAATGAGAAGTTCTTGGAGGAATCGTGATAATTCTAAGATTTATTAAATGACACCTCGGAAAACATAATATGTCCATTCCTGGCACTTGTACATAGATAGTTCGTGTATAAAACTCAAAAGATTCTGCCCGAACGTCTGAATTACTTCAAATTTTTTGGTACCATTTATAGTATATTGGTTTGAAACCCTCTTAAACACTTTAATGAGAAACCCTGTTAACCCATATCTAATTGTTGGTTTTAGATTATTTCTTACGCACGCTATGACCATATCCATATTAAAAAAAACAAAGTAAACTTGTCCTCAGGTATACGCTGATTCAACGACGAATTGATGGAACGCTGGGGTTCAACCGAGGATGGTCGGAATACAAGCACGGGTTTGGAAATCCGTATGGAGAAATTTGGGTTGGGAACGAGTTGATCCATCTGTTGTCTACGCAGGTTAGCGACCTTGACAGTTGACTGCACAGACGTGGCAGATTTTAATACGGGATCGTCTTCAAATACAGCTCACTAGAAATGAGACAACTCATACATTTTGTAATAGTAAATAATTGGCAAAGGCCTTTGGTTTTGACGATGTTAGAAAAGAGAAAGTATTTTACACTTCCACGAGAAGCATTCTGGTACTAACACAGTCGAGTACTTTCTAAGCATCTTAAGTTTTCTTCAGTTTACACGAGCTATCTTTCAATGGTCAGATAAACGTATAAACTACGTTTAAGCATCCGTGATGAAAATGCGACAACATATTAAAAGGGAGACCAAAAGCGAAATCGCCTTGCGTGCTATTATATAGTTTGTATCAAAGACTTTCAATTTCAGTCAGTGATTTTCACAAAGCTTTATTAAATGAGATCTAAAAAAAAAAGTTAGTTAATTTGAGGCATTTATCCTAAGGTAATTCAAGTATTGAAATTATTGAAAATGATAAGACTTTACAACGATTCAGTTGTTCGTGCTTTACATCAAGTTGAAATGAATTATAGATAATTGAAAAATGACAAATCCTAGTCTTCACGACAGCCAATCATTCATTATTCCTAAACATCCCCGTGTGTTTGACCCGATACCTGAGAACGGAGTTCCATTAAAATTTAAATATCTCAACAAAATGTGTTGAATTTCTTTGTTGTGTCTCATAAGGCACCGTGGAACAAATACCTGTCTATGATATTCCGCTAACATTTTCCTGTTTTTCGGAGCAGATGGATAAGTACAATAATCGTTGTTTACACCAACAGGGAAAATAACAACAAAGGTTGAAAAAATGTACTACACCAACAAATACAGCGGCAGAATTTAAGCGTACAATTCAAAATCAATATCAAACTAAAAGTGCAACGAAATTTTTTGTCGTCCAAATATGTGTCAGAAAGCAAAATATAACTTCAGAGTATGATGTAAAAAAATCATAGTATTTCTTGAGGTGAAAAAAATAACAAAGCAGGAAAATACGATGTTACGTCAAATATCACTGCGCTTTACAAAAAATCAATACACTGCTGCACATATTAACATTGTTTCCTGTGTTCTGGTATAGGCTATTTTCACCATGCATGTACATGTATATAATTATGGTCGATTACAGTAAACGATAAGATCCAGCCCGGCACTTAATTCATGTGCACCCTTGAGTGGGATCTGAGTCCAAAGTTAGAATTAGATGCACAGAGGTACTCCCATACGTGACACTGCACAAAAAGCCCACCGGATTCACTTCCAGTTTTTGTTGCTGCGCGTTTTTCAGCATTGCACCCTCTGTTTCGTAAGCAGTTGCTCCCTCTCTGATAAGTTGTCTCTAGACAGACCTGTTTAAAGCACGGTGGTTTTCTAGTGGACTGTTTGGACGTTGCAATTTCAGAGCGACTTTTTCAGGGTGTTTTTGAAACGAAGCGTCGGTCTAGCGTGTGCCCAATCGACATCCCTCATAGATTATTTGTTTTGTAAATCTATCATGAGAAATGCGTCCTAGAAAAATAAGCCCCATAGTTTTAGAAGTCATCAAACCTTTTAATTTTCTAAAATCAAATACAACAGTAAAGCTGTAATTATCTGTAGCTACAGCTATATTCTGAGCATTGTGCAATTAACTTCCAAGTTTCTGTGCTGCAGTGATAAGATGTTAGCTCACTAACCGTGGCTTCGTAAAACTTTTAAAATATATTTTTGTGCGGAGAGAGTTGTCAATTTAAATTTTAATTGCCAATCCACAGAAAAAATACACCCTCAGAGTTGACTTTTGGGACTGGAACGGAGAGCAGTACTTTGCAGAATACACACAGTTCTACGTACGTTGTCTTTCTGTCATCCTTTTTATGCGCCTGGCCAACTAGTGTTCGACAATTTACTTACCTTTATGTACAAAAAAATTAATGCGTTCAATATTAGGACATTAAAAGCCGTGTAATCGCAAGCCGATAAGGAAACTTATTTTAACTGCTTATTGTTAAATAATTCATCAAGTGTGGACGAAGGAATACTTGAAGAAAAAGGCTATCAGTTTCTTTTTTAAATCACAAAGTTTTTTAAAGGTTCGAATATAGGGAGAGACCACATTAATGAGAGCATCCTCAGCATTTTTCTATAAAAATTGCTCAAATAAGATCAAAATTCCCAACGCCATTTTTATGTCTGTCTACCTAAGAAATATGATTATCCTTGCCAACAGGACAATTGGCTTGTACAAAATGGGACCCCTCGTCTATAACTATGATCCATATCTGTAGAATATTCATTTTTCTAGCATATCCATATTTATGGACTCTCTGCAATATACTTCGGAACCCATAAACGGATCAACCGCTTGATTACAGGGTATGAAAAATTACAAGGAAATACCCTGATACTGACTGGAGAGAGGGCATGAGGACTGCCTATACTATCTTCCCAATAGTTTTTACAAGTTTTTTCTTTTGATCAAATTCAAAATGCTGTAAACATAAAGTACTCATCCAAATACAGAGCACTTAAAAAGAAGAAGTTCTGCGTAGTTACAAGAGTACAACAAGATGTATGGTAAAGTCTTTTACTATACTTTTATTTCTTTACTTTAATCATTCTCTTTGTCTACCAATAAACGGATATAAAACAAATGGTCTTGTTCAATCCTGTCCATCTAGTTGTTAAGCCATCGATTAATTGATAATTCATCTCAAATATTTTTGAGCAGGTAAAGGGCGAGAAAGATAACTACAGGCTTTTTGTGGGTGGATTCACGGGATCAGCGGGCGACTCCCTGTCTTACCACAACATGATGGCCTTCAGCACGGAGGACGTCGACAACGACCTTCATGAGAGACATTGTGCTGCCGAGAATAAGGTGAGCTATGTCCTCAGGTCACCAGTGCTCACCGCTTATCACGAGATAAAAATGTTTATTTTGCAGACCTTTAGCAGGTTAACCCCCTTAAGGATATATCCAATTAGGTTGTAGTTTTCAGTGACTAGCTCTAGGGGAAATTCTTAAGTCATTCAGGTTTTAACTTAAGCTGTCATAGACCCCAAAGGTACAATCATCTTGTAAAAAGTCGTTGACCTTAATCATTATGTTGATCATCAAAGCATTAGACCATGGAGTTTTAAGCCTGGTAACTACTAACTGAGTCTATTACATGTTCGGGAAAAGATACAATATTTCTACTTGTTCCATGAAGGAAAATATGTTCCTAAATTATTTATGCATATGCGCCCCATACATTTTGTTACGGACTGAAACAAAGCAATAATAGTATTGACTGACAGTCCTTCTTCGTTGCCCTTTCAAATCTCTCTCTGTCTCTCTTTCTCTCTCTACCCTCCTCTCTTCCTGCCCCTTTCTCTAGCTTTGTTCCCTTGCTTTCTAACAGCATAATGTCGTGCTGAAGGAAGAACTTTATTTATAGAATATCGCGCCGCGCGTATTGACTCAAAGTCAAACTAGAATGTGGCTTTAATGATGGTGATTCTAAAGAACAGCTTATTTTAACAGAACAAAATATAGAATTGCACAACAGATTACCATTATATTTATGTTCGCCATCTCTTCTAAAAAATGTGACGGTGAAATCGGTTGATTTCTTTTTCTATTCTATTATGCTAATTATTTTTATCTTACACTATGGAGCGGATTTAAACACATGCATTTTCTTGAGTTTAAAATGTCCACAAGATCGGGAAATTGATAACTCAAAATAATTAAATGGTCTTGATGAACCAATTCCACCAACAAGTATGTCGATTAAAAAAGAGTTCATAACAATAAACCACCAGAATGTGTAACAAAAAAAAATCTGCGCAGTTTTCCGAGTCGAATTGCTTATTTTACTTATGTTAATAGGTTTTGATTATTTTATCAATGGTGGCTCGTATACTGCTATGTTTATCTATACATAGGAGACAGAAAAACCAATTGAAATAGATATTTCTGCTTTAAATTTCAATGTTCTATCTCAAGTCTCATCGAAAGGTTTAAACGAAGCCTTTAGTGGTAGAAGCTCTTGCCATGTTGTAATCTAGTGCCGGAATTGATAATCAGGAGCAAGTTTTTTTAGTCTCTTTATGAAATCTGTTTGTAATGACAATAACATCCTTTATACACGTAGATTCCTCAATTCAAATAGCGTTTATTTTTCTGTGTTAGCGAACTTTTGCAACGATATTTTTTTGTTTAGCCCGGAGTTGGCGCGAAGATTTCTTGTCGTTTTCTTTTTACAAAATGAGCTTTAAAATCCCATGCGTTTAATGTTCCAAAATCTAGTCACCATATAAAAAAATACCGATTCAACACCCCATTTTTTCATGCCATAGATAAATTGTAATTGAATGCATCGACTTTACAAAAACCAGTATTCACACCCTTGCCTCTATTACCTTCAATGTTGTATTGAGGTTCAGTTTAAAATTTTGTTCCCGTGACATTCTGATCTCATCAATTGTGTGTTTTTTTCAGGGAGGCTGGTGGTACAGCAGTTGTTTCTACAGCCAGTTGAACGGACTATATCACACAGCCTGGTACTCGCAGACCAACTATGCTGATGGAATTGTGTGGTACACGCTCAAAGACAGCGAGTTTTATTCTCTCAAGAAAGTAGAAATGAAACTAAAGCCCTTGCCAGTGTAGACGTTGAGCAGCCTTGTCTTATAAAGCCGAGTTGTCTGTCTGTTTCTACAATGATGGTCATTCTGATTATTATTAATTTTGTATACTGTACAATCTAAAGACATTTCATCCTTTTGTTTTTGAGATAGCCACATTGTCAACGTGTTGATAGACAAGTAAATTTGTAAATTGTATAGATCTATCATTCTGTTTCAGACTGTTTCTTGCTTCACAAAGCCAGCTCACAGTTTGTAGATGTAATTATCACCGCATCCTTTTTAATCTGACTAAGAAATCTGATATGTATATTTTCTCTGACTGAGCCATCAAAGTTTAAGAGGGTTATTGAAAAGGTGGGTATTTAAAGAAATTAAAGAAGCAGCCTAACTTATCTTAAAAATATTTTCAAGGCAAAATTAAGACATTCAAAACTTTCATTTCATTATTCCTTTATAGAAATTTGCATCCATGCAAATGGTATTTGTCACTGCATGATAATTGATATTATCATTTATCAACTTTTGTCCCGTTCTTCAGTAAAACAGTAGCAGATCTTCAGTGCAGCACAAGCAGAACTTTAGTAAAACACAACAGATCTTCAGTACAACACTAGCAGATCTTTGGTAAAACACTAGCAGATCATCAGTAAAACACAATCAGATCTTTGGTAAAACACTAGCAGATCATCAGTAAAACACAATCAGATCATCAGTAAAACACTAGCAGATCATCAGTAAAACACTAGCAGATCTTCAGTAAAACACTAGCAGATCTTAAGTAAAACACTAGAAGATCTTAAGTAAAACACTAACAGATCTTCAGTAAAATACTAGCAGATCTTAAGTAAAACACTAGCAGATCTTAAGTAAAACACTAGCAGATATTAAGTAAAACACCAGCAGATCTGAAGTAAAACACTAGCAAATCATCAGTAAAACTCTAGCAGATCATCAGTAAAACACTAGCAGATCTTAAGTAAAACACTAGCAGATCATCTGTAAAACACTAGCAGCTCTTAAGTAAAACACTAGCAAATCGTCAGTAAAACACTAGCAGATCATCAGTAAAATGCTAGCAGATCATCTGTAAAACAGCAGCAGATCTTAAGTAAAGCACTAGCAGATCATCAGTAAAATACTAGCAGGTCATCTGTAAAACACCAGCAGATCATAAGTAAAACACTAGCAGATCTTAAGTAAAACACTAGCAAATCATCAGTAAAACACTAGCAGATCATCTGTAAAACACGAGCAGATCTTAAGTAAAACACTAGCAGATCTTAAGTAAAACACTAGCAGATCTTAAGTAAAACACTAGCAGATCATCTGTAAAACACTAGCAGATCATCAGTAAAACACTAGCAGATCTTTGGTAAAACACAAGCAGATCATCAGTAAAACACTAGCAGATCATCAGTAAAACACTAGCAGATCGTTGGTAAAACACAAGCAGATCATCAGTAAAACACTAGCTGATCATCAGTAAAATACTAGCAGATCTTAAGTAAAACACTAGCAGATCTTCAGTAAAACACTAGCAGATCTTAAGTAAAGCACTAGCAGATCTTAAGTAAAACACTAGCAGATCTTAAGTAAAACACTAGCAGATCATCAGTAAAATACTAGCAGGTCTTTGGTAAAACACAAACAGATCTGAAGTAAAACACTAGCAAATCATCAGTAAAACACTAGCAGATCATCAGTAAAATACTAGCAGGTCTTTGGTAAAACACAAACAGATCTTTGGTAAAACACTAGTAGATCTTCAGTAAAACCCTAGCAGGTCTTAAGTAAAACCCTAGCAGGTAGAAGTCCAAAATAAAAGAATGATTCCTTGTACATAAAAATGATGAATATTATAATAACAATAAATAGAATTTATAGTGCGCATTGCGCTCTAGCATACATGTCTGCAGCTGAACACATTAAAAAAGAATGCTCATGCAAGACGGCCAGATTATTGCACTTACTATTCTAGCAAGTTTCCTTGTTATATGATTATTATTTACAAGATGAAAAATAAGAACAAAAATACTTTTTAACTATCATCTAACGATTAGTATAATATTACGCAAAGGCTTCCCAATGTTTTTTTTTTTAGCTAAATTAATTTTTATTGATGAAAAGTGGAGCGGTTGGCAAAAAATCTCTATATTTTTATATAGGATAATTCAATGTACAAACATCTAAAATATTTTAGAAGCTCTGAATCTCTCTCTCTCTCTCTCTCTCTCTCTCTCTCTCTCTCTCTCAAGTTTTCTTTGTGTAAGTTTTTATACAGGATAATCTTAATGTCTGTGTTTTTTTCAACCGTTAAAATCTCATCATGGTTTTTAAACACCTGCACACGTTAGCCAACTCGACTTTCACACCACAAAAGAGTTCGACTGTATTCAGTGCAAGAGATTGTTGTTCAACTGTGAAAGCCCTTCTTATGACTGTTTAAACTATGCGCAAAACCTTTACTGGTTTTAGGTGAAAGAAAAACGCTTTAGCAATAAATGTTGTTTCTCTCTGTTTTGTAATGGTAGACCTACTGTGATATCAATTATTATTGTAAACAATAAAGGACAAAACTCGAGCTGTGCTAGTCCATAGTTTTTTTTTTAATTGTCCCAATGCTTTCGGTTTAAAAATGTTTTCCTATAGTCGCATACCTATGGCCGTATCTTTAAAATGCTCTGTGGTGGGGCTGTGCAACTGTCAATATTTAAATTGCTACTAAATCTGTAAAAAAAATCACTATGTTGTCTGAAAATCACAAACACCTCTTTCATTTTCATTCTGGACAGCATAAATCAAACAAAAGAAACCTTTTCCCTTGACTTCACCTGAAGCGGTCTGGTGAAAATGTTGATATGAGATAAAAAGCGTTAGATAAAGAAAAACCACTAGTTCTGTTCA
>BMAT01008200.1:33974-53304 GCA_019649035.1 Elysia marginata | reverse complement strand
GTAATCACACCATGAGGCGGCAAATCAGGGAAAATTTTCCCTGTACTTCACGATTGATGTTGTATGAGGTTAGTTCCCTGTTCCCAGCTATCTAGTATGACAAGGGAGTGCGAAATGTAAGTTAAAAGTAAGGCGAACTCTGAAGCCAATATATTGGCTCGGCGCGGGACTCGGGCGGAATGCTCAAAGCCAAAATTGTGGCTTGCCGCACTGGTAAACTCCTCAAGTCAAAGCCAATATAGTGGCTTGGCGCGGGTCTTGGGTTTTAAAATAAATAGTGTATAAAATGCAAACCAATACAATGAAGCGCCGAAGAGCTTCAACAAGGAATGCGGAAGAGATTGTGTTCCCAAAATGTGACACAGATTTAGGGTAGAAACACAATAGAAAAAGCTAGAGGAGGCCCGCTACAAAGTTGGTAATATAAGGCATAGGCCTACCATTAGAGTCTAGTGACTGGGACTAGAAAGTTTGTTTTGTTCAGCTATGGTAATATTTTTAATGATGCTTTATTCGACTATAATTCAAACCGCCAAAAGAACAGGGAATATTATTTCAGAAATTGATTACATGTATACGGTTGAAAATCTTCAAAGTGAATTGGATTGGAAATCGACAGGAGTGTGAAAGGGTGTCATCAGGATAAAATTAACACCTCAGGACCGAAAAAAAATTATGTTGAGTGTAAGTAAAAGTTTAACCCTTACAAAATCAATACAGAATTGGAAATAGGACCGCCAAACAGGATTAACTTCAAGCAATAGTTTCCGTAAATTTGTTGACTTTCATTGGATTCCACTGTACTTTGCAACGTGGCCTACTGCTTTTGCAAATGATCCGCCTAAAAACCAAAGTCAGATTTTAAACTAGGATAGGAAACGCAAGCCAAGAACCCCAAGACGATCGACTGAACAGCTGATCAATGCTAAGTCTGAACTACTCAATGATCAATTTCCCATCAGAAAATGCAGAGAACCAATTGGAAGATTTGTGTCAAGCTAAACAATAGCTACTCGCGGATCTCGAATTCGAACAGCACGCAGGAGCACAAACAATTTGAACTTTGAGAAAAAAAATATGAAAACAGCACTTATAACTGGCGGAAAAAGGAACGGTCTAAGGTAACTGCTAAACATTAGGCATTCTGGGCAGCTACCCTGGAAATATTATTTAACGTCAAAGTTCTTAGCTTACAAGACAGCACAGCAATCTATATTAATTTAACCTAATCGAAAGATAACATAAAACTCTGAAACGCATGGAACATTTTTTAGATCAGTAAACTGTTACCGGTACCTGAAGAATAAATAGATACTACATTATTCCGAAAAAAAAAGGAATAACCCAGTTTCGCCCAATATCACCGCTTATTTGTAGAACTGATAACATCTCCGTCATAACATTATGCCTCACAAAAAACCGGGTTTGAAAATAAACAGCTTTGTCTAAAAAATGGCATTTTTTCCCAATGCTTCAAATACGCATTATCAATCATTTGAAAGACGATCAGAATTCAGATGGCAAGTCCAAGAATCCGACCATTGACAATTACCTAATAGACCTAGCAAACGCAGAGTCTACGCCTCAATACTCAACAAATGGCCCCTAACTTTCAACGGGTGTACAAGCTCAGCTGTATGATTTTTTAATCGGCTAATTTTGCTTTTTGGAATTATTGCTTGATGCGAATGTCCGCAATAGGCATTACTATTCCCAACGGCCATAAAAGTTAGCGTGGGTACTAAAAATAAAAGCAGCAGGTTGGCAGGCCGTGCCAATTTAATTGTCGAGTTTTTTATGCTTTCTCGAAAACCATCTATGGAATGGTTGATAATGATACTGCCACTAATTGTTACAATCAGACAGGATACATCGGATATTTGAGCGCTTTGACCATTTTTTTACTATCTTGATGCAGAATGGAGTTCTTCAAGCCAAGCTCCCAAAGAAATATGTTCAACTCCAATTTAAGAGCACTGAGTACCGGTATATCGGTAAGCGGCGCGGAAAAGCCCGATTACATACCATTGCCTTGATGGAGGACGGATTATGCGGCTGAGAAACTTGTCAAGCCATCTTAGAGACCGGCGCAATTGTGGAAAGTTAACATACTAGGCCTAGCTGGGCATATAGCAGTAGACCAGGCGAAAAAAATATCTAGATCAAATAGAAATTTTCGGCCAAACACCAAAGACCTGAGAGCAACGTACAAAAAAGGGGGGAACTTTTTAATCTGTAAGGCTTGGGGAAATAAGTACACGCCCTTTCTTCCTCTTCTCAATTATGAATATATTGCAGCGAGTAGCGATGTAGGTAGGCCTTTGTTAGTAACAATTACTATACTAATGATTTGGAAATTATTTTCATAGCTACTGTATTTCGAAATTTAAGTTTGTAAATTCTAATTCTACTGATGCAAAAAAGATACATCGGAGCTGCGTTTTTCACTTTATGTGAAAGTAAAAAATTGAAACATCTCACTATAGTGCACCGTTGCAAGACATTGGCTGTATTCTACTCATTTGCATACAATGTTGTATATAAGTAAATTTCACATTCTAATCGTCTCTGTAACTCTATTTTTTCTGTATTGTGTTAGGTTCTGAATCTGGTATCTTACTCAACTCTGACAGTGATGGTGACACATCTACAGAAGCGAAGCGGTTCTTCAGTTACATGTTTCAAGCCAGCATTGACAATGAACATTATGTGATGAAGTGGAAAGCATTGAGGGAAGCTTTGTGTTCGCCAGGTATGCATACAAATTAAATGCTTCTTAAACGTAACGTAATCATTTCCATAACGAAAGGCGTTAATTGTAGAACTGATAACTAACATCTCAGTCATGACATTATGCCTCACAAAACACCTGTTGGGAAAATGAATAGCTTTGTCTAGAAAATAGCATTTTTCCCCACAATGCTTAGAACACGCAATATCAACCATTTTGACAGACGATCAGGATGGCAAAGTCAGAGAAACCGACCGTTGACAATTACTCAATAGACCTAGCGAAAGCAGAGTCTACATCTCAGTACCTCACTAATTGGTCCCTTAGCTTTCAACGGGTGTAGAGGTTATGCCATATGATTTTTTTTTCTCCGCTAATTAAATTTAAAATCTTTCCACTCATTGAAGTCTAGTTTGTTTCCTTGAATAATTATGAAATTTAATGCACAACTAATGCTCAATCAAGATTGTCTTAAATTTAATGTCTTAGAATATTTTCTTTTTACTTGATTGTTATTTTTCTCAAATATAGTTCTTTAGATAAAGTTATGGAAATTGCAATCTTCTTTTATTAAAAAAAAATTAGCCACTTTATCAACGTTTTAATACATTAAAGTGTTGACGGGTTACGAAATTTTCCCTTATTTCCTTAAAAAAAAAACAGTTTAACATATAGTCAAGTTTTCCCGACCTTTGTTTGCTTTGTCGTGATGTTGACAACTCATTCGTATCTGAATTGAAGAAAGATATGCAAATCTGAGGCAAGAGGAGAGCAATTAGCCTATGCTAAAATCATAACGAAACATCCTGTTTACTCAACAAAATGTGATTGATTACTTAACTTTGCTTTATAGTCATAATGTGATAAAAAAAGTATCACAAATAGTCATTTATGTAATTATATCTCAGTAGGTCAATACTGTCATACAATTAGAACTGATGTATGTTACGGTTTAAAAGATCAGCATGGATGTAAGTTTTCCTAAGTGCTTATCATAAAGTTTCTTGTATTTTCCTTAAAATGCATTCCGATCAGAGGTTTAAAAAACAAGCACCATCAGAAAACTTAATTCCTGTCAACGTTACACAAACTTACTCTGTATACAACAGGGCTAAGAGGCTGAAAGTCCTCCATCTCAATGTGAAATAGAACTACCCTCGTCAATGACCTAATTGTAGAACTAGATGCGGACATGGCATTTATCACAGAAACATGAAATAAGCCAAAGGGGGCGACGGAATTGTCTATCAGCTAAGCCTCTGAATTTCGCACGCACCACAGGGCAGTCTGGCGGCGGGATCTGCGTTATACATCGAGAATCGCTTGACATGCAGTGCACTGTATTGACCACCATGACACACTTTGAATGCTGCCAATGCAAACTCTTTATCAACTGGCGATCACTCCTTGTCATCTGTATCTACCGTCTTCCCCCAAGCTCCAAAAACAAGTTTACACCAAAGCTAATTTGAAACCTTCTTGGATGGATTTTCACTGAATGTCAACCTTCCCATTATTATTGGAGATTTCAACCTACACTAAGACAATTAAACTGAGACCTATGTTTGTCAATCGAGAGACATACTAAGAACCTAACTCTTAACACAAGTTGTGAACACACCTACACAAAAGAAAAACTATATTCTTGACTGGGTAGTCACTCCTGATATTGACCTCATCAACAACCTACAGGTTATATTTACTACAAGTGCATATCAGACCATAAAGGAATTGTCCTTGAGTTGTCCTTTTGTAAACCGAAGCTTGTGAAATGTACAATCACATGCAGGAAAAAGAACATTGACAATCAAGCCTTAGGTACAGGCATTCAGCATGCAGCGGAGGATATGAAGGACGACTGCGATAAGAACTTACAACAGAAAATTGAAACAGCTGTTAGACATCCACGCCCCATTAAAGACCCTAATAGTTACGGATGATCAGCCATCAGCACCTTGGATGACATCACACATCAAGGAATTGAAAACTGAATGAAGGAGAGCAGAAAGAAAGTGGCGCTCAACAAACCTGTGTATCCACAAAGTGATTTATAGAGACTTAAATAGAAAATTGAAAAATGCCATTGAAACAGCAAAAAAATATTTTGATAAGATAGAAGAGTGTGTCACATCTATAGCTCTTTATAATGTCGCGAACACATAGGAGGCAGCAGCAGCCAGGGTTCTATTCCTAAAACCAATCCAGGAGACCAACTTGCTGAGAGATTTGGTAATTTCTTCATTGAAAAAATTGAAGACATTAGGAAACCCATGGATGCTGCATCCTCTTCCTTTCCCTCTTTTGATTGTTTTGATCGAGATAGTATGACGATGTTTGAACCTGTGAAAAAAGAAGACGTTATGAAAATCATTAAGATGTCACCACCCAAATCCTGCTGTTTAGATCCTATCACCACACCATTGTTAATCATCCATCTTGAACTTCTTGTTGAACCATCACTACCATGTTAAATCAATCTCTTCTTTCTGGCATAGTGCCGGTCCCATTAAAACATGCTGTTGTTTTGCCTCTTCTTAAAAAGCCAATCTTGTCCCCTGAAGAGCTGAAAAATTTCAGTCCTGTGTCAAATCTCCCATTCCTTTCCAAGATTTTAGAAAAGGTTGTCCTTTTGCAATTGAAAAGATACTCATCAAAGAATAATCTTTTAGACAATTTTCAGTCTGCATAATAAAGAATTTCACAACACAGAAACTGCACATCTATACTTGCTTTGTTAGACCTAAGCGCAGCATTTGATACTAGTGATCACAGCATTTTGCCAGAAAGATTGTCTAAAACGTTTGGACTATCAGGAGTTGTCTTAAAGTAGGTTTCGTCTTATGTCAGTGGAAATACTCAGTCTATTATGATGAAAACCAGACTTCTTCTATATTTGACCTTAACTACGGAGTTCCCCAAAGATTTGTGATAGGACCTGTCCTGTAAACCACGTATACAAAACCATTAGGTGCAGTTATTCAAAGTTTTGATTTATGATATCACATGTAGGCTGATGACACCCAAGGGTACTCCTCTTCATGTCCTGAAAATCTCCCTACATTAGTAAAAAAAATTGCAACTTGCCTATCACATGTTAAGAACTGGATAAGATAAATAAAGACAAGACAGAGCTTCTAGCATGAAGCATTGACAGAAAAGCTTCTCCGTTTGCTCTTGACCACTTGTACATGTATTGATAGTGATCAGACTCTGTTCTCTACAAAGCTAAAAATCTTGGTGTTTATTTTGATGCGAAGTTGTTAGTGACTCATAATATCAACCATTTGGCCCAAATCATGTTCTTGGAGCCATGCAGAATTAAACAGATTAGATATTTTTTTAAATGGAGAAGCTGTGAAAACTCGTCTTTTCTTTCATGCTATCTAGACTAGATTACTGCAATTCCTTGCTATATGGATTACCCATGGACACCCGAAAGATGCTTCAGCTGATTCAGAACAATGCTTCCCGTCCCATCATGAAAAAAAAAGCTAAATAGATCATGTATCACCCATGTTTAACATTTACTACTGGCTCCCTGTACAAAATAGAATAGAGTATAGGCTCAAGATTGTTGTTCTATGCTACAAATGTATTCACGGCTATGCCTCTATTTATGTATCTTAAAGGTCTTGTCAGTTTGTACATCCCTACTCGCAACTTAAGATCATGTAATAAATCTCTGTTGTCAGCCCCACGTAAACCATCAAGAAAAGACGGCAATAGAGCCTTTGAGCAATGTGCACCAGTATTCTGTAATGCCCTTCCTCTTTTCATCAGGGAGGCTACTTCTGTAAATCAGTTTAAAACACTATTGAAAACATACATGTTTTTGTTTACTGCATATGAAGACCCTAATTAGCGAGACAAACTCATCCAATAACCGATGGTCAATGTATATCCTTTTTTTCTTTGATTTTTGTACAACATCTTTTCTTTTTCGTCTGTTGTTCGAATTGTTAATGGATTATGTTTTGTACAAAATTGTCATTATGTCAGCAGTATTTGTTTGGGTAGACAGACTATTGTAAAGAGCTTTGAGCCTACATGTAGGAAAGAGGCGCTGGAAAATAACTTCAATAAAATTATTATTATTATCATTACTATTAATATTGTGTGTATTGATATATAATTAAACCAGAGATATACTGGCATAGTGATGCATTGATATAATAAATAAACCAGAGATATACTGGCATAGGGATGCATTGATATAATAATTAAACCAGAGATATACTGGCATAATGATGCATTGATATAATAATTAAACCAGAGATATACTGGCATAGTGATGCATGTGTGCGTTTCCTTTAATTTGTTGCACCATTTTCAATTTATTGTTCTGGCTTCTCTAGCTGTATTAACCTTTAAATCACGGCAATTCTTCAGAAAAAAACAACCCACCAACATTTTTATATATGAATACAAAGTATAGTCTACTTTTGATTATATAATTGTATCCAGCAACTATCAAATTTAACCATTTGCATTTAAGCCTGTAGCTTTAGAGTCATAGTGGCCTACATATTTGTATCTTCATCCTCAGGTAAAGAACTTTTGTGCTACATTTTGAATGAGGAAGATGACAGCAAGCTCAAAGTTCTTGAAGAGCGGGAAAAGTTGGTGTGTGAAACGTTTAGGAAAGAAGTGCTGAATGAACTGCATGCTTTGGATTTCCTCAACTCCTTTAACTTCCGCACTTCTCATAGAGAAAAGGTAAGAATGTTAGAGCAGGGTTCAATTTCTTAACACAACATAAAAAAGAGCACATTTATATAGCTCCTAATCCACTAAATTGCTGTAAGTGCTTTACACAGATTCACCGACAGGCCACTACCAACCAAATTACCTTCTGATCTTTTATTGGAGCAGCAAATAAAGTGCATCACCTAACCATGCAAACAAGATCTTTCAATGCCCATTGTAGGGTACTCCTTCAAAGCATGAGTGAGGCGAAGAAATGTGTGTAAATAGCTTTTCTCAATCCTAATCTTCGGCATGCCAAAGGAGGATTTGAACCCAGGACCTCCTGATCTGCAAGCCGAGCGTCTAACACTAGACCACAGCGCCAAAATATACATTGTACATTTCTGAATTCTGTGGAATATTTCTTCAAACTCTACATTAGTCAAAGGTTGCACAGTCGAGTCTAGAAAAATGGAATAGTTGTTTCATTCAAACTATGTTAATATTAACAATCTTTATTCTTTTATATACAATATACTTATATTAATAAATTGAATTGAATTGAATTATGTTTATTCAGGATTTTCAAGGCCATCGGCCCAGTAATCAAAGTACAAACTTAAATATTTCAACAAAGAGTGGTGGTTTCATTACAGTGATAGACATAAAGAGAAATTAATTAAGATCATCAACATGACATTCGTATAAGGATTTTTTTTACGAACGTTACAAGATTGAACAATGTAACATTATCATTTGTATTTAAAAACCTACATAGTTTTTCTTGGGTGACATGGGTTATATAAAAAGCAACATTAACAGCCCCAGAATAACATCTTATACATTTGTTGTTTTCAGCTATATTTACGAGGGTGGATCAATAAGTAATGAGAGTGACCTTCCTGTTTGTAAATGCACGACCTTTGGTAGTCATGTCATATATGAAAATGATCATCAGCTTGTGTCCTTTCGAACCAAATAAAAATATTCCATGTGATGATGTCACTATCCATTCTATAACGTCATGAAAACATGCGGTGAATAGCTCTGCAGCAATCAAGCTGGAGTTCTTTAAGGAAAACATGCGATTCTACATTTTCATGCACTGTTAACTTGGTGAATCCGCGAAGCTGGTCCATGAAACTTTGCAGACTGTCTGTGGGGACTGTGCCTGTTCTTACCAAACTGTTTGCTGTTGGGAAAGGGAATTCAATGAAGGTAAAAAATGACTTTCCGATTGCCCTCGTCCCGGGCGACCAAAATCACGTGTGAACGAGCAGATCATTGCTTCTATCAAAAAAGACATTGATGAAGATCCCCATATCTCTGTGCGAGAATTAAGCGACACCAACGGCCTTTCGTATGGTACAGTTCATACCATCATAACTGAACATCTCCGTCTGAAAAAGGTATTTGTCCGATGGATACCCCATTTGTTGACGGTTGATCAAGAGAGAGAGGGGGTCATTGTGCAGTGGAATTGCTGAATATGTTTGAACCGCTTGGCCTTAAAAGGCTTTCCGACATCGTCCCAGGTGATGAAACTTGGTTCCCCTTCTTTATCATCCCACCGAAACGCCTCAATCGCATGTGGGTAGATGGGCAAGGAGACAGACCCGTCGTGTTGCATCCAGGATTTCAAAGCCGAAAGAGACTGTTTACGGTATTCTTCAATTACAGGGGCCCACTTGTAGTTGACATATTACCTCAAGACACTACCATGACTGCCACATATTATGTCCAGAATGTGCTTCCCAGGTGAAATCAGCAATCAATGAGCAGCGACCAAAGGTTAGCAACTCCAGGACCTTACTTCTTCATGACAATGCAGGTCCCCATAAAGAAAAGGCCACAACTCAGCCACTTCGGGAGCTAGGAATTCAAGTCTTGCCCCACCGCACCTACAGTCCCAACTTGGCACCATGTGACTTCTGATTGTTTCCGATTCTGAAGCACAGGCTAGCTGGACGGAACTTTGACCGCATTCAAGACTTCGCAAAAGCAATGAATTCAGAGCTGCGGACCATACCGGGAGAAGACTACCTAGGCGTGTTCCGGAAGTGGCAGATCAGGCTGAAACGTTGCAGAGGGAGCCATGGAGAGTATTTTGAAGGACTGTGAAAGTTTCATGTACATATCCTTAACAGTTTAGAAAATACAGAGCAACTCTCAAAACATATTGATCCACCCTCGTATCCTGTGCAAGTTGTTCTTAATAGGCAGACTACGCGTTCTAAGAAGGGCAATTATTCTCCGTTGTCTTATAGACGCAATTGCTTTTACATAATTAGCGGCCATATAGAAAGAGTTATATTCAAAATGAAATTCATATTTTTCTCTTAAGGATGAGTCGGTTTCTTGCTGGCCGTTGCAAATAAGTCTTTCTTTAACTTCTGACAAAAATAGATTGCAGTCCCCAATTTCTTGGTTATGCCAAACAAAAGCAAAACCGGTTTGAAAGAGGTTTCTAATTTCTGATGCCCAATTTACCCTCCCGAAATCTACAAGTCTTCTTTGTTGAAGGTAACATTTTCTTTGATATCTATGATCTGGAAGTCTAAACAGCTTACACCAATATTTTATTGCTTTGAATTTAGTCTCTACCCAAAGTGGGTATCTACCATTTTCTCGCAAGACGATGTTGTTTTCGGTAGTTTTGCCGATGCCTAGGAAATCTTTAAAGAACCTTACTTGCGCCTGTTCAATACAGTCGTATACTCTAGTTCCCCAAATTTCTGAACTATACAGAAGTATTGGTTTTACTTTAATGTCAAATGTCTTAACAGCTGTCGAAAAATTCAGATTATTTAGATTTTTCATTATCCTTCGGATAAGGCCTATAATTCATAAAGACTTGCAAGCATGGTTATCAACACATTTTGACCAACTTAGTCTTGATGAAAACGTTAGTCCAAGATAATTATAATATGTTGCTATGTCTAGGGGTTCATTATTGAACAACCACTTATCCGATTGTTTTAATAACCCCCATTTCTGAAGACCATCATTTTACTTTTACCGACATTGACCTTGAGGCCCCATTTTTCACAGAACTGTTCGAGGATATTTATTTTCTTCTGCATAGCTAAAACACTGTCTGCAAATAATACAACGTTGTCGGCATAGAGGAGACTATATGCTTGAGCATCATTGGTTAAAAGTCCTACACCTACTATGTTGGGATCACTGCGCAGATCTTTCTCTAACTCTGAAATGAAAATAGAAAATAGTAGTGGGCTTAGCACACAACCTTGTTTAACTCCACTCACGCATTCAAAATAGTAATACATATAATTGAATCTTTTTTTTACATCATCATAATAAACATTAATTTTGTTGGATGCTTTTATCACATTGACTCTCACAGACGCTAAAACACTTTCATACATTGATTTCAAAATTTTTAACATATTACCACAACATCCATTATTTGACAAAACATTCCATAATTTTCTGCGGTCAACCCAATCAAAAGCTTTGTAAAAGTCTACGTAGAGCGTGTAGAATCTACCACCCGTTCTCCTCGGGTATTTTTGTACCATACATTGTAAGACATATATGTTATCAATGGTAGAATAAGATGGTCTAAATCCAGCTTGTGCCTCAGGTATAATGCTGATAATATATATATGCTGACTTATATTGATAAGTCCAAATAATAAATGGATAATTCAAAAAGAAACTTTGTTTCGATGGGGTTCGAAATATCCAGACTGGAGTTTGATGTTTTCAAACCTTTGTTTTTACAAGATTAAAATTGAATAACTCATCAGCAATGTCTAAGCACTGATGTGTAAGTCTTAGTACTACTCATTCAGAGAGAAGTGGCGACATGGTATAAGCTATGTTTCTCTAAGTGGCAAGGCAATGGGTGAAGAGGCCACTATAACTTGAGGGTTTGAATCATTCTAAATACAGACATTTCGGGTATTCCCAATTATAGCAAACTTCTCTCCACCGCAAATTTCATACCTTTAAAATTTTACAATCATCAGTCAGAGAGTAGCCTACTAACTTCCAAAACTTGCTTGAGTGGTTGTGGTTAAACGTTGGTTTTAATATAAAAAATAGTTACCAATTACATTCTAATATTCAAGGAAAGAATTTTAGACTGATTAGAACTAAAGTTTGGGCCCTACATTACAAAAATACCAGCTCCTCCCCTCCTTTTCTCTTTTTTTTTTAAGTCTTATCACACCTTTTCCAGTTTTTAATTTGCTTTCAAGTTTAGATCAATTCTTTACCAAACAGATCATAGTTGTCTTTTAAAAAAAAAATTATAAAGCTTTTAGGGCTGTGGACTTTTTTTTTACACATTAATTTTAAGTTGTCTTTCCTAAAACTTCATTTTCTAAATGTTGTTTTCACATTGACAAACTAGAATATTAAAAAAATTTTGCTTTAGTGGCTTGAACATGTTCTATTGTATATATTTGTTGGGATTAGCTTTTTTTACTCCACATTCTCACATTAAAAATTCATTATGTTGTAGTTGATTTGAGTAAGCTAAGAGGACTGGACAAGAATCCCACGCCCAAAACATTATAAATAAAAAGTTCAACTCCAAACCCTATTCTCTTGAAACAGGCATAAGCTACAATGTAGTTAGTAAGCTTTCGTTGTCCATAACTCTTCAAAGTATAATAGAAGTTCATTGGATCTGTATGTGCAAAAGTGTACAGAATAATAATGGACAGTGTTGCTCCTTAGAACTTATGGTGCCTCTTGTAGAAATTCATACCAAATTTTACTTTGAATGTTCAGCCATGTGTTAAGAACAAATAACTACGATTATCTACAAGAAATCAAAGAAAGGCCACCTGTTTTTACACAAGTGAAGTTTTGTCCTTTTAAGTTCTGCTGGGTGAAGTTTAATGCTTAATAGCCTATATCAGTGCAGATTCAATTTTGCCGTGACAATTTAGCTTATTAAACTAAAGTCTTAGTTTTTAATAGGCACATAACTGAGAACCAATACTTATGTAGTAAGTAATATAGTTTTTAATTTTTGTTACTAACGTCAAAGATCACAAGGTTCCTTGCAAATTGGCCTTTGGAAAAAACCTGTGCTACTGGTTTACAAAAGTCTAAATAAATATTATTTCTTTAGGCCTCTCCACCAAATTATTTTTATTTTTTGAAAAACTAGACTTTTTAAACAATTTCTAGATGCAAGAAAAAGTGTATCTTGTTGGCTGAGATGCAATTATATGTATAATGGCTTATTTTTCCAGTCTAAGACACTTAATCAGCAACAGTCTACTGGTGTACTGTTACCCCGGTACTACTAACATACTTTTGTTGTTGATGATGCAAGTAAACAAAAACTAAATAGATAAATGAAAAAATTTTCAAAAGTGAAAAATGATGTTAGAATAATTACATGTACTCTATTATTAATTTCAGTAAATCAGGCACTTTAAATCAAAACCATCTATTCATATGGAAAGTAGCTCTGACACATTAAAACTCATGTTTTTTACTCTCACAGTTTTCAGACTATTTATACCATACCTAATGGAACAAAACCCAAAGCAAGCAAATGTTACTAAATATAGTAAGTCTTTAATCAAAACTTGCTGCTGCTTTGTCTACTCTCAAGTCATACGTTGAGAATTTAACTTACCTGTGTTCAGAGATGCAAACAAAATAAAAAAGTACATGCTCTCTCAAATTCCGTTTAAAAAAAAAATCTGTTATCAAGATGGATTCTATCTATCAGCCATAGTTGCAGTTTAAATGCAAATCTTCATTTTCCTGTTCTTAAAAAAAAATCAGTTTTATAATGCCTTAACTCTTCCCAATTTAAATTATATATACACTTTCTTTTCAGATTCAGTGCAAAATTGATAAGGATGGAAATCAGGCTGGTAACATTTTGATCCTAAAATTCATGGTGAAATACTTAGACTGGTTTCCAGAACTGCTTCGAATCCTTAAAAATCAAAATTGCAAGAAACTTGCTGAGGATTTGCGCAAGAATGATCCGGAGCTAACAGGTTGGTTTGGTCTTATAATATTGGACTGCAAATTTTCTCCAAACTAAGCAAATCAAAACACATCTTAATGTTAACTGTAATGGAATCCTTATGAAGTTAACACCACAGGATTGGGAAAAAAGTGGAGGGTTGACACAAAATCATTCATTCCCAATCATGCACACTGGACTGGAAATGAAGAAATCTCTCACATACCAGTTTGTCACAGGACCAGTTTGTCACAGGCCCAGTTTGTCACAGGCCCAGTTTGTCACAGGACCAGTTTGTCACAGGACCAGTTCGCCACAAACCAAGTTTGTCTCATTGTCAGGCACAACCTGCCTTGACTGGCCCAAATGTGCCCTGCATGATGGAATTTTTGTATTGAATAAATTTTCATTTTCTTTGTCAAGGGTGTAACAGAAACAAATTAACATAAAGGAAATTGCAACAAAAAAAAATCGGCTAAATAGAGGATAGTTAGTGGCCATTCCAGCAAAAAATAATTAACGTCGCATGTATATATACATATAATTGTGCTGCATGGTGGAAATTATCACTGACATTCTCGAAATAGTAAATGAATCATTGTTTAGTTGGCATTTTTGAATTTTTTTCTTAAAAAGAATAGTGTTCATTACATTTACAGCGTACAGTAATTTGCTTAGTTTGATTTGCATAAAAAGAAGAAACATTGAAAAACATCAGCTGAATTAACAGTGCTAAGGAACCATCTCTACACCAACAATTTTAGGTATAAAGTAAGAAATCTTAAATTGCAACTTCAATACTAAATTGCTATTTTTTTTTTTTTGCTTTCATGTGCACACAAATATCGAAATGTTCTTTTTAATTGCCTCATGTTAAAAAAATAAGAAATTAATATGTTCAATGACCCGATTTACATCCATGTTGTTTAATTTTACACATTAGGTCTATAAACATTGATAAAAAACGAACACAATTAAAATTTTCTAAGACTGTTTCATTTATTTAAAAGCAAAACGAGGACGATAAAATGGTTTGACAACATCAAAGAACGGATGTACAAAATCCAGTCCTCCTGGTACAGGCCTGTGACAAACTGGTCCCTCTAGATGATAAACTGTGACAAACTGGTCCTGTGACAAACGGGTCCCTCTAAATGATTAACTGTGACAAACTGGTCCTGTGACAAACTGGTCCCTCCAAATGATAAACTGTGACAAACTGGTCCCTCCAAATGATAAACTGTGACAAACTGGTCCCTCCAAATGATAAACTGTGACAAACTGGGCCTGTGACAAACTGGATGCCCCCCGCCAAGAACACAGCATGCAAACTTTAAGAACTTTGCTAGCAAAGTAAAGTGCAAGAGCGGGTCCAAAAGTAAGTTCTGTTGGGCAATAACTTTTTTGTTTGCAGCAGTAAACACCAAAATAACAATAATAATGATATTAATAATAAGTTTATTTTTATAACGCCTTCCCTCAATACGAGCTCAAAGTGTTTTACATAAAATCTTAAATACGTGAGCTTCAGTTTTAGTAAACTAACTTAGATAATTGGCCACATTATAGGTATTTCTTGAAAATTTTCAATAGATAAATTTTTATTTCTACCCAGCAGCCACAGACAGCCCAGCACATAACACTCGCTCAAGCCATCGCCCACCCTTACCTAAGGTTGATGACCCTGATCAAGTTGCACAAAGAATTAATACTCTGACATCGGAAACAAATTTTGGTCAAACCACTGACTCCTCTGGTGGTGCTGAGAGTTGTTCAGCAGTAGGCAGCAGTTATGATTCACACACAGTTTCATCTGGCAGCAAAGGCAGTCTAACTCATCTGAGCAGCCCTAAAAAGCTTTCTCATTCTAAATTTATAGCTGACTTTAGCCATACAGATCTCTCTGGATCTGTCTCTCAAAGTAGAGAAACTGTGTTGAGTCCTACAAATTGTTCTCTTCAGAGAAGTGAAGAACCCAATACTAGCAATAGTTTTGATCATGGAGGTTACAGCTTTAGGAGCCCTCCTTTTCTCTATCCCAAACTAAATGAACAGCCTGATGAAGGAGATGAAGAAAGTTGCCATGGCCTTGGATTTCAAGCTATATATCAGCAGAGGCAACAGGAGGAAACACGTAAAAAGGCTCGATCTCTTCAGGAAACACTCCCCCCAAAAAATACTTATAGTGAGAACAGTAAGGGCGAACCTTCAATAGAGGATGAAGCATCAAACAAAGGTATCTTTACTTATGTTTGGCCTAGTAACGCAAACGAGCAAGTTGAAAAACAGATTCATTGTGAGATCCCAACCTGCTCAGCCAATACACAATACAAAGACTTGTTCACATCAGAAAAAGACCAAGATCAACACAACTGCTCTGAAAGTTCTGTAACAGCTTCCATCCCTACCCCTGAAAGTCAAAACAAATTTTCATATCAACCCTTCCAGGTTAAGCCCCGAAAACAGTCAAAAGGAAAAGAAGCATGCAGTATTCCAGCTAAAGTAACCACTTACAGATGCGCAAACTGCCAAATTGTTTTTCTGTCAGAACAACGTCTTGCTGAACACAAGTGCTCCAGAGCACAAGTGTTCCAAGTTAAGCCCCAAAAACAGTCAAATGGAAAAGAAACATGCAGTATTCCAGCTAAAGTAACCACTTACAGATGCGCAAACTGCCTAATTGTTTTTCTGTCAGAACAACGTCTTGCTGAACACAAGTGCTCCAGAGCAGCTCCTGTAAGGGCTTCCATGAATACTGGCAACAATCATAAAAATGTTCCTCCTTGTGCTTCCCAGAATAAATCAGAAAAACGGCCAGAAAGGCAAGAGAGATGCAGTAGTCCAGGTGTGCCAGCTGTTTACCGATGCAGAAACTGTTCAATACCATTTTGGTCAGAGACTATTAGGGATCACCACAAATGCAGTCAAAAAGCTTCAGAAAAGACAAGAGCTTCTAAGATTCCCAATGATGAGAGTGTCCCCTCTTCTGCTTCACAAAAAAAATCAGAAAACCACCCGAGAAGGCAGGACAGACCCAGTGTTTCAGTTCCAACCATTTATCGCTGCAAATGCTGCTCAGATGTTTTTCCGTCACCAAAACATCTTGATCAACACAGCTGCTTAAAAGGCCAAACAAAAAGGCAAGAAAGATGCAATATTCCATCTCCTCTAACTATATACCACTGTAAAGTCTGTTTAAGACCTTTCTACAAAGAAAGAGATTTACAGAACCATAGATGCATCAAAGATTTTCCAAAATAGTATTTCCAAATTGCATAGTAGAGGGATCATATGAAGATCATTACTACTATCTTCCTCTCTTTTGGGGACACAAGATGTCTCCAAAGACAGATCTCAACTATGCACAGTTTGATATAAACATTATTATAAAATAGGCCTAAATGGAATTCCTTTTACTCCAGACTGAAATCAACACATGGAGCAGCTTAAATCTGGCGCCACCACAAAGTGCATGTAGTGTACTTCTACCAGTCATATGATGTAGTTTTTGTAGTGTCACTGCATGCCGGTATTGGTGAGGGTGGGTGCAGTGATAACGAAGGGTTTTTAGACCTGATGATGCTGACACGATGGCGAATGGAAACGATGAACAAAGATGAAAGAGTCCCAAGATGATTCCAACGTTTATTTCAGTAATTTGGACTATAAAGAAATTTACACCACGAAACAATCATACAATGTAACAGTCATGAGTATACAATATAAAAAATGTATAGCAGTAACTTTTACAAACAGTAGTCAATAAGGCACTGTCATCTTAATACAATTTTACTAATCATAGGAAATATATATACAAGTATTTTCTCTATTTGCAACATTTGGATGGGCAAGACTTTCAATATAAAATCGAAAAGAATCTAGTATAAATAATAAAAAAGGTTTAGAGTTAAATTATAAAACTTCCACTGAAAACATAACAGAAGCAAAATGGAATGCTTAAGTATTAACTGCATGCTGAACCGCTTGTTTCAAAACAGTGATATTTTTAATATTTCACTGACAAAATGGATTCTATATCTTCAAACTATTTCAGATATCAGCTATTGAAAACATATATAATTTAGAATGTAATACTAAGAATAAAGATAAAGAAGCAATATTTATCGTTTCTGTGAGAAATTGGTGAATCCAACAATTATTCCAAAAAGTTTGCACCAATTAGTAGCATATAACTATATTATAGGGGGTCTAAAGTAGATGTACTCGATAAGAAATCTAGGAGACAAATGGCAATTACAGGCAAGTGAGTACTGTACTCAGTAGCAGAGCACAGTTCAATAAATGTGCAGTCAACCACCTATTGGTCAGCTGGCAGTCAAACTCAAAATATAGCTGAGACTTGACTGTGTTGTGACAAAGTAGGCCTACATAACCTGCGCCTTCAAAGCTTTTAGTAAAACTCAAACTGTATTAAACTAACAAACTCATTTAAAATACTAAATCAAATAAATAAATTCATAGTGAAAGTAATCTACTTTCACTTTATGTACCACTCATACACGAACCTGACACACTAGCACATCTTTCCTTACCACTACTCGTACATATTTAATTCTCATACTTCATTATTCATCATCACTCACCCAAACACACTATCACATCGTGATAACTTATTTGATATTAAATACAGTCAAGTCAAGATATTGATTTAAACCAGTATAATTTGAACATTTTGTTTATCTCAAACTAATTTTATGTTACCGCTTTTATCCTTCATAGGTATTATATACTACTGTTGATTCAATTTTTTAATAATTGGAATTTAAAATTTCTTTCTGTAGGGTTTGAAATGTCCAGATAGGACTGGCTTGTTTTTCTTGCAACTAGGCCAAACAAAACATATTTTTGTGTACAAGTGTTTCCAAAAACAACAGAATTACTTTGAACCAAAAGACTGTTTTAACCTAAAGTCAATTTTTCATGCCTACTTACATTTTTTGTTGAAAACATTGTCTTCATGATTTTTTTCTAGGGTTACGGGGTCAATAGGAAAATTTATTTCATGTGTAGTGTGTTGATCCAACAGTAATCTGGTATGTTACTTCAACAAGTGTGCTATGAATAATACTGCAATGGTAACAGCTTGAATTTACCGCTAAATTCAGTGACCACGCATGAACTAGGAGACAATGCGTTAAATAAAGGCTCTCTTTATTTCAAAAGCTTATATAACATTGACAATATCTTTCAACTATTTTCAAACCAAAAAACAAAAAGCCCAAAGGTGCATATTTCAAATTTTTTTTACACGTGTGATTGTGCTAAATTTCACTAGCCTGGTTGTAAATGGACATAGTTTTGTTTCCAAGTGTACAAATAGAATTAGAAAATCACTCAAAATAATAGAAGTTTAATAGCAAGGTCTACTGATAAAACGTCGACATCAATACTTGGTTTTGTTTATTAATAATATAACAGTTGAAAAGAAATACAATGTACTATATGTAGATTAGTAAAAGAACTTGGAATCTAAATCTAAAAAACTTAATAAGAGAAACATGTTTAAATCAGTGCAACATGGCACGCCTTCAAAAGAAAAAAAAATAGAAATCTCTATGAAAAGAACTATTCATCTGCATTTTAGGAAACCATGTATGTATTATGCACTAATTATAGTCTCTCTCTGGGTATTTCCACCGGAAAAGACAATTAAGTCATTACTGAATAAGACTACATGCACATGTATATTAAAAATATATCATCAAAACATTCACTGACATCTAGACCCCACAAAGATTGTTTAATCAAAAGTAATCGCCTCAAAGCGAAGTGTACCCTTTTTTTAGGGGGCCTTAAGATCTGATAGAACCCAAATGTTCCTTTGACCTACTTTGACCAACGCTGATGCCTTCATTTTTACCACTATCTTGCGAGGCAGAATTTCAGACCACCGCTTCCACAACGGATTCGATGTCTAGGATATT
>BMAT01008200.1:0-17634 GCA_019649035.1 Elysia marginata | reverse complement strand
GGGGGGGGGAGAGATGCAAGGCTTTTAAAGAAAGACAAAAAGATAGAAAGACAAAAAGATAGATAGATTCTCACAGTCGCAAAGAAGAGGAAGGAGCAGATAATAAAGCAGAGAGGGAGCAGAAGGTTGGAAAAGAGAGGATATTTGAGAGAGAGAGAGAGAGAGAGAGAGAGAGAGAGAGAGAGAGAGGAAGGGAGGTTTAGGTTAATAAAGAACAATTTTCCCACGGTAGCGAAAAAGAAGTATGAGCAGACATAAGCTGAAAGGCAGAGAGGGAGTAGGAAAGCCATAGAAAAGAAAGGGTATTTGATAGATAGAGAGAGAGATACGGAGGAAGTGAAAGAAGGAGATAGATGGTGATGAAAAGTGAGAGGGTAGAAATGTAGGCTAATGAAGAAAAATAGAAAGGGTAGATTCCCACAGATGCGAAGAAAAGGGAGGAGCGGGAGTATTCCTTAAATTCAAAGGCAGAGTGTGTGTGAGAGAGAGACAGAGAGAGAGAGAGACAGAGAGAAAGAGCAAGTGACGATGTTTGAACATGGAAATAGAGGCCCGACAGGGAAAGAGAAGACAGCTGTCATCCTGACTACGACCTGAGAGGTTGAGACTAGAAAGTTTCACGAGTTTCAGTTTCAGTTTCAAGGAGCACTGAAAATATTTTTCCTGGAAAATGATGGGAGCGGTCGACGTTTCCTTGTTCATGTTTGCTTGTGTAATAAAGCACGAACCTTCTATGTGAATGTGTGTGTGTGTGTTTACCATTGTAGAATGGTAGATCTAGCCTTGAGGTCTTCCGATACTCAACTCATCAAGGCCGCTCAGTGAATAAAGTCAACATTATTTGCCAGTGATCGCATGCATGGGTCATTGTCCTTTCCCTTCAGTGTTGTGAAGCGATCGGGCAAGAAAAAATACATGCACCTCTACTAACTACATGTACTAAGATAGGGCATTGACCTGATGACCGCAAGGCACCACCCTTTGCTCATTACAGTGCTGCACTCGATTTTACTGATACACCGCGAATATTAGGCATAATTGCAGAGACTGATACACAGAAAAGAAGGAAGAAAGAACCGGTATCGTAGTTCAGTAGTTGACGAAATAAATATTTTTCAGTCCGCAAATAAATTCAAGGACTTTTCCAGGACCGAATACAAAATTCAAGCACGTTTCTAGGACTTTTTCGGGGAAACTAAAATTCAAGTACTTTTCCAGGATTCCTGGAATTCCAGGACCGCGTGGGGAACCCCGAGTAGCACTACTGCAAGCCTTGCCCAATCGGCCGAGGACAAACCAAATGCAGTATCTCTCATATGGTTTACACTGCAGATACTGCTTTTTCGTTTGTCCTTGGCAGCAATGTAAGTATTGAACACACTAAACTGCAACTAATGTACAGCCTTGAATTTCCCAGTTTTTTTTATGCAGTTCAAACACTCTTATTATAATTGAGCTAAGGGCCAAAAATGCAAACATCTCCTCGGATGCAAGATAAATCAGAGCTTAAAAATATTATGTTTTAAAGACAAGAGGCTTTAAAGATTCCGATAAGCATATTTTAAAATTTCAACGTTGCCTTACAGATTTCTAAAATGGCATTTGAAAACCCGGCTATGTTTCTCACAATAGACAATTTTAATTTTAAACATACACCATATGATTTAGATCTAGATTATAAATCAACGCACAGAAGGATCTAGCTAAAAATATGCATGAAAATTACTAAGAAATAGTGAATATCTCAATCAATTCCAATGATCTGCATGAAATTTTGAAGAGACTTTCCTAAATAAAGTGCAGTTTCTAAAAAGCTCTGAATATTCTCTACAACCTTAAACTTGACCCCACCAAACCGTATTCCTGGTAGACTGGGAATAGGTAAAGTACTCACTACCAGATTCCCGGTGTTCCGGGATTCAGAGTTGTATTAAAAAACAAGTGCCATAGTCTAAAAATAATCGGCCAATCACTGGACTTTTCCTGTTCGGATGTGCTCAGATGTTTACACAATGGCTTCCTCGCACAATTTGACTGTGTTTTTGCTGTGGTTTTTGATATTTTGACAAATTTTTCACCATGAAGCGAGCGCTGGAGCAACCAGCTTGTGTAATAAAGCACAAGCAAAAAAAAAAGTTTTTACAGTGTAAAGAAACATATCAAAATAAAAAAAAAAAAAGAACCAAAAAACATGCAAATTTTCTTATTAAAAAAAAATAACTTTTTAGTTCGTTTTTTGCACATTTTGGAAACATGTAAAACCTTTGAAATAAAAAATGGTTTATACACTGTTAGAAACTAATTGATTTTTTTGTCAGTAAAATAAAAAAAGTCAAAAAATGGGTTTAGCACACAAAGAAAGAAAAAACACTCAAGAACAAAACATGCATACTTACTTATTGACATTCACATTTTTTGCACATTTCGACTTGATGTACTCATCAATAATTTCATCCACTGTCATTTTGCAAGGGACAGTGACAAGCTGAAAGTTTTAAAAAGAAAAATGTTATCAAATGAGTGACTCTATGACAAAACAGCTCTAAAATTTTTTACCATCTTAGCATCATTTCTCGCAACCAGTCCAAATAGGTTAGATGGAAATCTTAATACAAGAAAAACTAAAAGCCTTTTTTTTTTATATTTAAAATAAAAAAAAATTCTAATATACTTTTTTACAAAAAATATTGACAATTTCAACATTGCATGCACTTGTAAGTATTTGAAAGTTTGGAAAAATGCATTGTTCAAAATTTGTAAACTGAAATTTACGAATTCTGACTCACTTGCACGGGTTGTCCAATACACATACTAGTTACTTGACTCAATTCCAAAAACCCAGAAAAAGTTTTTAAAAATTCATTTTTTAATATTATATCTGACCAGAAAGCATACAACTCCAGCAACAATATGCAAAAGACAAAATGCATTTACTCTTTGTACAGAGTTCCCACTCAAGTTTTTGTTTTAAATTTCAAGACAGACCAAGAAAAATCAAGACCACTGCATGGGGGAGTCTAGTCCTATGTATTTCTCCCCATGCCTGGAATTGCCAGTTAGAGGACACAAGCTCCTGTTATTTGTTTTTCATACTTTAGGTGGTATAGTGAATCTGAGTGGCAACCCTTGCTAAAAAAGGAAGGGACATCATCACAAGCATCAAACATGCCACCCTATTATTACAAATGTATCAAAAAAAAAAAAAAAGAAAAGGAAGGGACATCATTTATAAAACATTTCCAGACAGTTCTTGAAAGTTATTGATGTTGAGAACTTAGATCTAGCTTTTGCCCTACCACAAGCACAAAATTTAATTGGGCTTGGGGGGCTCGCTCCGGCAGTACTTACTCAGGGAGAAAACTTTTAAGAGTACTAAAATGTACCATTGAACATTATTTTACTCAATGGAAAAATCAGTGGAAAAATATGGCTATAGATGCATACCATTTTTTGCCTTGTAATAAGGTCCCAATCATCTACAAGCACTGGCTTTAGATCCTCTGGTATCTTTATCTTCACCTCTATCTTTGACAAATAGGTTTCTTCCTGGAATGCATAGATTTTTTTTAATTAGAAAAGGACATGCTATAAAACACACACAAAAAAAATATGGCACAAACACACAAAAGGACAGATAGAAAATCAGTTGACGCAAAGACATAATATGTTTGTTTTTTTTACCATTAAGTTATTATTATAAGGAAGGGTGGGTTTTTTTTTTTAAATAAATATTTACCTTTCTGCAGTAATTTTTTTCAGCTGACAACATGACTCTTAAATGAGAATTGTTATTATTGGGCAATGTATTATCAAATTTATGCCTCACAACAGAATATAAAGAACTGTAACATGTGTCATTAAGATATATTTTATAATTACTTCTTAACTGCAAGCACTTCAATCTAAACAATAATAGTCCTGAGTAACATTCTGTAAGTACAATCTATTACAGTTTATCAAATTACAATAGCATAGATGCAAGCGCCTTATGCATAAAAGGAAGGAAAATTTTAAGACCCCTATAAAGTGTTCCACATAGTATTGTTAAACAATAGATACCCCTATAGAATCTTTGACAGATCAAATAAAAAAGGTAGAACTTCACTACTTGGGCCTACAGAGCTGTAAAACTCAAAGGAAGTGCTTGATTTTCAATAAAGCTGAAGTTTGGAGGTTTTCTTTAACAATTTAAGTCTTAATTTTTTAAACTAAAGAAACTGCGAAAAAATCGGAATTCCTGTTAAAATCGGAAAACTTGCATCATTACAATGGTTATTTAAAAATTTTCCAGATTTGAACTCAATTGCAATGATTACCATTCAATACAACTCTTTTTTATATATATATATTCCCACTTAAAGCGAGGCAACAGGACACTACTTTACTTTCCATGAAAAAAAAGAAAAACCAACAGACTTACAGACTCAACGCTTTGGTCTGTTTTAGCCCTCTTTCTCTTTGGCTCTCCATTATCCTGCGTTGATGAAGATGACTGACTACTTTGGGCTAATAAAGAAAGGGGATGTTAAATGGAACTTTGAGTTTCAAAACACATTCACCTTATAAATTGCATAGAAAAAAATTTAAACTTGGGACGTAAATGACCCCTAATTATAAAAAAAATCCGAACTGTGGGAATTTTAATTTCACCAAATTTCTGCATGAATTATAATGACACAAAATCTGCAAAACCAAGAAAGATGAGAAGAAATATAAAATCAGATACAAACTTGAAAGGTTTACATCACTGGTGTAATTATATAGTTCTCATTTGGCAAGAGACATTTTGAGACAAATTTTTAAATAATTATGTACACATTTCAGCAGAGTAAAGATGTAAAAACGAATACATTATGTAATCATTAAACTTGATGCTTTGAATCTCAAAGAATAAAAAAAAATTACCTGATGACGATTTTTCAATATCCTGATTTTTATCTTTTTGCTCCCTGTCTTTCTCCTTTTGTGCCTTTTCTTTTTCTGCCTCCCTCTCGCGTTTTCGGTCTGCTGCAGTGCTTTGAGATGTTGAAGGCTGTTGCTTGGTCTCTTTTTCTTTCTTTTCCTTTTCTTTGCTGCTCTGTTTCTCTTTTATTGCTGATGGTTTTTCTTTACCCTTGGCCTCCTTCTCTCTGGCTGCCTTTTCAGTATTTTTCTGCTGTTTTAAAAGTTCTTTTTCTAACTTCTTTGCAGTTTTTGTTTTTTTTGTCAAGGCTCTGAAACATGTATTTTAGCAAAAACTTATTCCAAGAAATGGTGTCAATTTCTATCCAAGTTAGGTGCCATGATTATACTTGAAACTAAAACCCAATCATCAAACATGTAGGGAAATAAAACCAACTCCTACATATATCGCAAAAACAGTTCTTGAGACAACTTGCTATTAAATTTTTCACTTAAAAGAAGTAAAAAAAAAATTAAACATTCCCCCTTTCAAGTTTTAGACTGTGGTTTCACTCGAGCTGAGGTGCAAATGACACTTAAACAACATGAGTAAAATTATAGTCTGCTGGCAAATTTAATCAAGAGGAGCTTAACTAATTTATTTGTTTCTTCTTAAAATACTGCACAAAACATAAGATTTGACAAGCAAAAAACTAAAACAAAATAAGAACTGTTTTCTAAAGTCAACTTTTTTAGACAGAAGGTGAGTGTAAAAAAAAACCAAAGAAACATCTTTGCATAAGAGCTAACTAAAAAGAAAAAGAAAATTCAAAACGAATGGAGCTCAACATGTATTAGGTAATTATTGAAGTAAAGCGCCTTGCATTCTTCCTGCTTGAGCCTTTTTATGCAATTTGTGTTGTATATATAAAAATTTGGATATTCCTTGTTCACAAATATGCCAAAAAAAAAAAAATTTAGGTACAATTGGAAACTCCAACATATAGTTTTAGTGTAGTGATACGTAAAATCAATGTTTCAAAGATTAAGAAAATAGGCAAACAAACCAAATAAACAAATAAAATAAAAAAACCAAACTAAAATGAATGAAAATATGGTGCAAAAATTAACAAAAAATATAGAAGGACAAGGTAGGAGCAAGTAAGGGTTGGTATTGAGATCATTAGGGGTTAGTTTGAATATTTCAATAAGTAATTATGACTTTTAAACCAAAAAAAAAGTGATCAGGAAAAATTTACACTGCTCCTCTAGTAAGCACACTATGTGATGCTTTAGGTGTAGACTTAAAACTGAAAATGTTCAGAGATGCACTTAGTAAAGTAGCTTAGTTAAAGCAAACCAAGGAATCACAACCAAAAAGAAAAAGACAGATACTGTAATCAGTAACTAAGTGTACCGTAAAGATTGAACGTCTTAAAATGGATTTTATTAAATTTTCTTTTTCCTCCCACTCTGACTGAACAATTAACTTCTCAGACCTTTTTTTAAATAGCAATACAAAAAATAAAAAAAAAATAATCCTAAACCATTCTTAAAAAAAAAAAAAGAAAAGAAAAAAAAAAAAAGCTGCGCATTTTGACAAGTTTTGTGAAGTATTATTGTTCAACCACTTGACTGCACTGTGTATGTACACTATACCTTGTACATGCTTGATGCACAAAACTTTCTAAATATTAAAAAGAAAATGTTAAAGGACTAGATCTAACTTCCTTTTATATATATTTACTATACGCCTTGATCTATTATCTACAGGTCTTTTTAAAATTTAAGACGCAGATCTAGATGGAGCTTCTTTGTACAGATCTACTTTTTACTATTTTCTTAGCACACAGGGGGGAATTTTATGTAGCATACAAGGGATTAGGTTAAGCAAAGCCTTCAGACATCAAAGATTAAATAGTGCAGTTTTGATAAATTAACTAAAATAAAAAAAAATTTTCCCTCAATTACAAAATGGAAATTAGGCTGAAATGTGGTCTTTCAAGTAATCTTTGATGTACCCTTGAGTTGCTAACCTGTAAATTATCTGTATTGTATCTTTGAGTTTGAACTTAGGAAAAGAAGTCCAAGTAAGCCACCTCCTTTCTTGATGTGTATAAGAATCCAAGCTAAAGGATCTTATTAACACAAACAGCTTTCACAATATGTTAAGATATTTCCACCCTTACAGTACAACAACCATAAAACTCTTTGCTACAACAAAACTCTATTACTTCTGATTTAAGAATTTTAGGCTCTGCTGTAGTAATGATTGAAAGACAAAATATATGTAAAATTTTAGCAGTGGATTAAAGCACGCTTACATTACAGCAAAGAAAAAAAAATGCTTCCTTTTGGTATGACCCAAACCCTTGACCTAAAGTGAATTCTCCACCCATTCACTTTTTGGTTTGAATCATGAATACAAAAACAAGCACTTTTTACGTCGTTTTCACTTTGTTTAGGCTTAGGTTAATCCAGTGCTATTTGTGTAAATTTAAGCTTTCATTCATTACAAATTAAACAGTTCACTATTTGTCTCACATTCTGTTCAAATGAGTCGTAAGTCAAATGGCTTAGATTTGAGATAAAGGGCTAAAAGATAAAGTTTAGTGGGTGTCGAGAAGTCAAAACTCTTTAATTTTAGACAGTTTTCACACCTAATTCTTGTTGAAGTTTCATGTTTTATGTGTTAAATTTCAATTGATATGGTTGCCAAGGCCTCATCACCTTTAGAATGGTCTAAACTTTTAATAAATTTTCCTCCCTTTTTTTAAATTCCACAAGACTTAACCTTGCCGACTTCAAACAGCTGTAACTTCATAGAGAAGCTTGATGGAGCTTTTAAGTTTGTTGTATTTTAAAGTAGAGATAATAAACTGTTTTGTGATTCCAAAATCTGGCTACCTTCTAATTTCGACATAAGTTTCATTTGGACTGGTTGCAAGACATTTATTGTGAGTTGATGTTATCATGTAAAGAGAAAATCATACAGATCTATTTTTATACCGTCTTCTGTGAACGAAACTAACAGATCTTACCCATGATTCTTGAGCAACTCTCTTTGTTTTTGGTAGCCAGCTTCATTGTTCTTGACTATTCTGCTTTCTTGTACCCACTCATCCCAGCTGCATAAATGAATAAAATTAATACTCAATGCTGTTTTCTAAGGGTTTACATCACATAAAATGTAATAACAAATTAAAAAGGGATGAGTTAAATTTTAGGATAGATACACGTTATTATTCATAACAATAGAACAATAGACAAAAAATGTCTTCTTACACTGAATTAGATGGTACTTGTTTAATGATAATTTGTAAATTACTACTCCATCCTAACACCTTACCACTCCCTTAAAAAATTGAAGTAAAAAAAAAAACACTGAACTTTTAGCATGAAGCTTATTGTTTTTTTTTTTTTGCTTTTTCTTTAAGCACAAAAAAATGAGCATTCTTCAAGTTTTTTCCCCATTCACTTTCAATTTTTACCCTTTTGATCAGGGGTGCTAAATGCTATTTAACAATGTTACAATTTCACCCTAATATCTCTGATATGCCCACTTAAAAATATTACAGTACATCAGGGATGCAAGCGACACATGCTAAAAAAGCAGGAAAATTTTACACTCTGTAGGTGCCCTTATCGAAATTTTGATTGACCAATTCAAAGAGATAGATAAAACTCTGCAGACGTGCCTACACAGCTATACAACTAAGAGGAAGTGTTCTCTATGACTTTTAACTTAGGAAGTTTTCTGTAACATTTATGTCAATTTTTTTTCAAGTTTCCCTGCTTTTTTAGTTAAAGAAAACTGCAAAAAAAAAATTCGGAATTCCTGCAAAATTCGGAAAACTGGTACATATGTTTCAGAAAAAGATCTGTTGCTACAGAGCTGTTTGATTTTGTATGGACACTAATCTATATCCATACAGAAAAAATTCCATGCATAAATTTAAACTTTAAAGACCTTTCACTTTAGAAATTCAAAAGCTTGCTATTTTATTTGCAAAAAGTTCTTTTAAACTAAAGAAAGATGAAGGAAATCTTGCATCCCTGATCATCCACAAATGAATAAAAGTTAAGTCAGTGACAGCCTCAACAAGAACATTCTTTAAAAATTACCAAACAGATTTTGTGGATAAACTGAAAGTTGACTTTAGAAGCAACTTTGACATAAGACAGAGTTGGCATCAGTTACATTGAGTCAGAAGTTGAACACTTACTTTTTGTTCCATCCATTGTAATGGATCAAGTAATGCACTTTTCCATCCCTAATATCGAGTTTCATACACTGCAAGAAAAAAAGAAGAACAGAAAGGCATCACATTATACTTACAGATAATAATGTAGGAGTGTTTTCTCAAAAGAGTATTATAGAATTCATTATCATGCGATAAAGAACTAAGTTTGAGATTAGCAGCAATGGTCATAATCCCATGAGCCATTGTACTTTAAGTCACCTTGCACTAAAGAAAGAACCACTTGTAAATAAAATGTTTAAAAATATTTGGGACTAAAAATTGACAGTTAATGAGTTTTATGTTAAATTGTATATGAAATCTCAAGTTATGTCCTTTCATTGTTGAAAACTATGAACTAAATCCTCCCAGCTTTAAAGAAAAAAAAAACTGTTCCCAATTAAAATGCAAAAAATTTTTTTTACAGAAATATGGATGCAGGGATGCAAGCGGCTTATGCTAAAAAAGCAGGAAAAACTTTATAAATGCCCCTTTAGAACTTTTGAAGGACCAATTACAAAAGACAGATAGAACTCTGTACTAGGGCCTGCACAGCTATACAACTCACAGAGAGTTTCATTTTCTATGAATCTCAAGTTGGAGCTTTTCTGTAACATTTGAGTCTTATTTTTTTTCTTTCAAAGTTTCCTGCTTTTTTTAACCAAGGAAAATTGCTAAAAAAAATCAGGATTCCTGCAAAAATCGGAAAACTTGCATCCCTGATAATGCTTTAAAAAAAATTGAAGTTGATCACCTTAGCTTCATACAACAGAGGTCCATGGTAGCACAAAAGTTTTTCAGCTAAAGGAAAAAGAAAGATGGAAATAAAAAAGTATATATTTTAGTTCACAAATTCTGACAAAAAGGAGATGTATATATACATAAATATGACAAAGAAATAAGCATAGCATTGACTTGGCTGGAGTATAGATGGGGGGAGGGGGAGGGGGAGGGGAGGGGGTACCATATGTGCATAAAAAACATAAAACCGACAATGTGTGATCAGAAACTGAGAGCAGTGGTTGGTGTTCATATGCTTAAGTTGATTGTTCACAACAGTTTACCTCTCCAGGTCAGTCTCTTTGGAAAAATAATTTTTAATCTTAAGCAACCAGTGACTTTTCCACAAAACCAAAGAGGCAAATAAAATAATTTGCTTAAATAGATCTATGTCACTGATGTGAAACTAAAACATGCAACGATAAATAGATGCCATCTATTGGCTTGGTATAAAATCTGTGAATTGGATACAAAAAGCAGAAAGTCTTTTAAAATTTCATTCAACCTAGATCTAGTAACTGGGAAAAGAAAAGACACCTTTTCAAATTGCTTCTCACTTTGTCAAAATCGGCACCAACATTAGACTAATTTACCTGTCCTTTAAACAAAAGTTCAACCAGGATATAAAGCCTTGGGGCCTTTTGGGCCTTGAAGCATTATTATATGGAGCATTATTGTATGAATAAATTGAGTCTTGGAGTTATCATGGACAGGCTCAGTGTCAAACAAAGTGAAAAAAAAAAAAAAACACACGTACACAGAATGCACATCAGCATTTGTATCCATCGCAAACAGAAGGTTAGGAAACAAAATACAATAGAACCTTAGAATTATGAACCTTGATGATTACGACTTTGATGTGAAAAGATCTAGATCTAGTAAGCCTATTTAAGCCTTTAGAAAAAAAACCCTCTTATTTCAACAATTAATATCTCTAAAACTATCAGTTTGGTGTGTACACAATAAGATTTAATACCAACGGTTGTTTTCACCATGGCAAAATTAATCCTTCACATCTGGGTGTGAGTTGGGTGTACTGTTAATCACGTACAAACAAAATTTCTCGCTATCCATAGATCTAGAATCTAGATCCACATCAATAAATATAGAATAGAACTTAAAGTTAAAATAGATCTGACCCATTCCATGTAACGTGTGTGACGTATTAGTTTAGAGACAAAAAATTTACTTTCTTTTTTTTATATATATTTCATTTTTACCTATAGTTAATTATTTTTAAGAAGATAAATATATATTCATAATATTATATCCATACTTAACGTTTCTTAGCCTACTAGTTGATCCATTTTACAACATATAATATTTTAAGTACTGCTATAACTATAACTAAGACATAGAAGTGTAATGAGCCCCAGTATTTGTAGTTTTAAAAATGTCCTGTGTGTGATGGCACAGAAAATAAACATTTTTGTTTTTTCGTCCTTAAGGCCAATGTTCTTTGAGTTCACTTACAGTTGCCAAGAGAACTGTCTTAATTTTAAAAACATGATCACTTACTAATAAAAAAAAACAATGGGTTTTACATATATCTATCTACTTCAGATTCAAAGTAAACAGCTTTTAATTAACGTCATTTGTGTGACAATCTGATTTTTAAACCACTTACAAAAGCTTTGCAATCAATAACAGTGTATGTCACGTGACTCTTGTTATTTATGGGTTTATATTGTTGAAGCGGCATCCTTAGGATCAGTGTAAGTGCACGATCCATGAAAACTTCATTTCAAACTTAAAAGCCTTAAATATTACATACGATCCCAGTTTTTGGGATGACATTCTGTGCAACAACAGTGATTATAGTGCCAATTGCTGGAAGGTTTTATGTGAGTCTTATTGTGGTGATATGCTGATGATGTTTGAAGAAATAGCACCCAGAGAAATACTTTGGGAACAATGGGACAAAGATGCAGAAGGAAGATTGACTCATTGAGAAGTGAATTGAAAAAGGGTATTTTGGTGAGCTTAAAGAACTTGTTTTGAAAGATATAAAAACTTTTCAAAATTCAAGAACATGTTAGGATCAAGAAAGTCCAATCTGACAGCTTTTACCAAGATAAGCCAGACACCAAAAAAACTTTGTGGAAGCTGGATTTCGCCATGACAAGTTTGTGCAAGTACCAGAATGAAATTCAATCCGCTGTGTGGAGTCGGCAAAGCATAAACCTGCTTATATCATATATGTGTCCTTTACCCTAATGACATGCCATGCCAATCATTTCTGGAGGTGACAGACAGCAATGATAAAGTTAAAGATACAATATATGCCTGCACGTTCAAACTGTGTCAGCATTTCATCGCCAAAGGAGTCGAACTAGGTGAAAGTATTGTAATTTACACTGATGGACCCTCCAGTGAATTTAAAAACAAGTTTATGGGGAAACTCTTGGTTGGTCTAGGTACTGTTCTAGTATAAATTGCCATCAGATGGAACTATTATGCAACTTCGCATCGGTAGGAGTTGTGGATGGCATAGGTGGGGAAGCAAAATCACTTGTGAGGCAGATAGTAATGTCACGCTTAGCAGTAGTTTAAAATTCAGAGGACTTTGCTCCAGTCGCCAAAGGTGCCATGCCAAGTGTAACTGTCATGCACATATCTAAAATTAAAAAGGAGATCTATCTGAGTTTATTGAGATGAAGACTTCTTGGGGTGAGATTGTTGATGTTCCTGGAATCACCAACATAGATTCGATGAAAATGAATTCTGATGGAATTCATTTATCTTTTGTGTACATGAGGAAAGATCAGTGGTCAAACAGTATGTCTGTGCCATCTCAGAAAGTCAAATCACATAAATAGGAGATAGGGTGGTTGTAACTGTAAGGTATGACTATGATGGAAAATTTTATCCTGGTACAGTCACCAATGTTGCAGATTGGTCTGCTGAAGTATCGGTGATGCATTCAACATTCAGTCAAAAGTTAAAGTGGGTGTGGCCTGCCAAAAAAGACAAGGTCTACTATAAATTCAGTGACATCCCCCAAAAGATCAATCCACCTGTGCCAGCTAACTCCAGATGCCTTTTTTTTTTCACCTTGACAGTATAGAGTTGTAAACGTCTATTATCATCCATATTCTTGTATAATTTGAGATATAATGTCACATTTGTGACATCAGTTCAAGTATCACTGGGTAATCTAAACATGAGCAGCAGAATGTTATTTATCATTTGTGGTGTTTTTTTAAAATTCAAAAAGTTACGTTATGGACTTCCTTTTAAATTGTTTCCTGATTTTAGTCAGTCATATATAGTAAATGCCATTCAAACAAGCCCCTAATGCGCTTGAGTATTTTGTCAATAAAAGTGGGCGAGGAGACAATTGATAATTATGATTACCATGTATTGCGCATAGTAAACTTAGTGGTAATTTTCTTGTCTACTCCTGCCAAATCTAAACACCTTTTGTCATTTGCTATGGTCATTTATCGATCACAACTACAAGCGTTATAAATTAATTTACATTTTATAGATACCCTTTTTTGTGACACTTGTTTACAACATATAGATTTCTTAATGCCCTTAATTACATAATAAGTTTCTTGTGCTTCTTTTCAAATTTTATGCCACATTACTGTAGACTTATCTTTATCATGTTTTGTGTCACGTGTGTGACAGAAAAACTTCTGCCCAACTTGTTATCAATTTGCCAGAGAACTGTTGTTTTTTTAGTTCTTACATGTATAGGATGCCTCAAAGATGTGCATATTGAATGTTTTATTCCTCATTTTAGAGCATGTCAAAAATGTTTAAAATTTGCGTCTTTACGTTATAAAATAGATCCTATAGATTTCTAGAGATCGATGTTCCTATTGGTATTGAAGTTTTTTGGAGTGTGTCACTGCTGTTCATAATTTTTGTTGGTAAATTTTGAAAATTAACACATTTCTGAAACTAAAATACCATAACAAGATAGTAAACTATAATTTTTAAATTTCATTTCTCTAGTCTAGGATCACTTAATATGGATGATGACTTTAAAACTTTTTAAATGCAAAATTCTGTAGGCTGCATATATGCATTTTGGGAAATTCCTAGTGATTTCGGCAAACTCAAAGCCAAATACATGGAATTACAACATTGAACCAGTGCCTCTAGGCCTGCTCTACTTTAGATAGTTGTACTGTTTATATCTAGGGCCGTAGTCACAACACTGTAGTAGCGTACGTCTGACGTTAGCTTAGTTGCGAAGTAGCTAGACGGTGTTGACTTTGCGCCGCATGCACAACAGTCACGCAGACCCCCTTCAGAGTTATGGTTTGTTTTACCCTCGTTAACGGGAGCAAGAGCCATTGCACATGCACAAAATCAGTTCCTGTACTTCTCCCTTTCGTTTCCATGGTTCGTCGGCTTGGCGCGTGTGCGGTAGACCGTAACGCCTGACTACCAGCCTATTGTTGGCATGTAAAATTCACATCCCTGGCTAGAAAGAGCCCGATTTAACATAGATATGCGAAAGAGCCTTCTTACTTCGCCGGGCGGCAAACCTGTGATTTTTTTAAAAAGTTAAAAGCTGAGAGAAATGGGAAAATTAAACTTAAAAGGGTATCTCCAGAGCCCATCAACTTTGCCTACAGTTTTATTGTAGCTGTTGTTGGTTCATTTTTCTTTGTTACTTTAACTAGTCTATTCAGGACATTGCTCATTGCTGATTATTCTGACTGTTTTTGTTTATTTATCAACTGTTTTCCCTCAAGATTGTTGTACAGTAGTATCCGGTTAAACGCACTCCAGTTAAATGCACGCTACGGTTAAACTAACGCCAAATTGCTATGACCGATTTATTTCTATTTCATCAGTTTACCCTAAACGAACAGTATATCGGCTAAACGCACGCTATAAAATCTGGAAAAATTACCTTTTAAGTGGACCAGGCAACCACTGGGATGCGAGCGATAGCAACCTAGCTCGTTTCGAGGGAAAGGCCAGCATCACTCCACAGAAATGTGCATGTTCTTTGTTAAAACGCAGGTCTATCTACCCACGCATGTTGCATGAAGGGTAAGACTTAGGGACAGGAGTGTGTAGAGAGAGGGTAAGTGGACAAAGACCTGTGGGGCGTGGATGAACAAATTGCCAACACCTCGCCCGCCCGCGCGTACTGTAATCTACTGAGTGACAGTGACAGGTGGACTGTAGTGTTGGTGTAAGCCTAGCCCTTGGCCTGTGTAGCATTGTTTGATTGGCTTTCTTCTCGTCCCGATCACGTCTCCCCTCCCCCTTTTGGTTGCAGGGCAATAGGCCTAATTGCTAAACGTAAGCCTTTCTTTCATTTCACACAGTATGCAAGACGTAGTCCAGACCTTGACAGAATGTTGTGATTCATCTCTTGTCAACTCTTTAGATCTAATTCCAAGTCAGTCTGAATTCCTAAAGCCTTGGAGATTGTTAAGAAAGATATTTCACTTATCCCACTATTGGAAATAAAGAAACAACTACATGTTCTGAGAAAAAAAAGAACAGACCCCTACTCCCCCAAACCCTCCAAAAAGAGAGAGAGAGAGAGAGAGAGAGAGAGAGAGAGAGAGAGAGAGAGAGATAAAGATAAAGATCGTTCAAACGATGTAAATGTATTTCTTAATCCTACCTACTGTCCATGCATCTCCTAAACGCACGCTATTTGGGTCTTCCAAATGCCGTGTGTTTAGCCGGATACTACTGTAATTTGACAAGGGGACCCAAAAAAATTCAAATTGTTCTAATTCTTGCTTTTTTCATTTCATTTGATAGAGCCAACCTTTCTGTACAAAAAAATTTTTAAAGTATCAAAATCCCTTCATAAATAAAAAAAGTTATGTCCATTTTCCTGACGCAAAACCTAGGAAATTTTTTGGACAATCATTTACAAAAAGATAGAGCAAAAAATGAGCAAGAAGGCAGTACACATTTGATCAGAAAATGAAGGTTAAACATTCATAACCTGTGTTATGAAATGGCTTTACGCACCATCTAGCGCAAGTCGTGTGTTGTGAATTAACAACTAATGTAACGTCATGACTAAAACGATTTAGATGGGCGTCTAAATTTATTATGGTGTTGTGACTATGGCGCCTAGTCTCTAGTCTAGATCTAGCCTAGCCAGGATTAAACCCGAGATATAGATTCTATTACCTTCTTGAAACTTTGGTTTTGGAGCCATGCTCAAGCTATTGGACGTAACAAATGAGATGACCACGCGTAAAAAACCAAGATCTATAAAATTGGATATTGTTTTACCAATACTAGATTTGGGTCTTGATCGAGATTTCTAAAATCTGCAACGATAGATTATATAATCAATCTACTAGAAGGCCTAGACTCAGCCTATCTTCACCGTCAAAGAGAAACGCGGGTGCGTACTACGTCATAGTTATTTGCGTATCTGGTATTCTATCTATTTTCTTCTTTATGAAGATGTCTAAGCTTGAAGTTACTCTTTTTACCTCCACTTAGATCTACTAAGTTCTAAGTTTCTAAAGAAGCGTCGTTTCTTACAATGTTTGCTGACTTCTCTGTCGCATACACTGCGGTTTTCATGTCTCACCTGTTTATATTGTAGTATAAATTTTTGCGCTTTTCCGTCATACTGTTTTCTATGCTGCTTTTGACCTTCCTCTACCTCAATTTACCTCAATTTTTTCTTGAACGATGTCTTTCATTAATGTATACATGATTAAGTTTATTTAGATAGATTATTATGTAACAGTGTCGGCGCACGCCTTTTAAAACTGGTGGGGCAACCACACACACACACAAACAACGTTAGCTCTAAAGCTATTTTGAATAAAAAGAAAGCAAACGTATAAAGTATACGTTGGGTATAAAAGAGAACAAAACAAAAAAAATAATTATATGCAATGACGCAATGACAATTTTTAAGAAGAATAGAACAAGAATAAGAATAGTTTATTGTCCAAATATAAAGAAATACATTGGAAACTTATCTTTAAAGCACGTTAAAAAAGCAGAAAAGTATATAAATTTGGTATAGTCTTTCTTTATGTCAGGGGTTGATCTGAATTAGTTCAGGGAAGTTGCTAGATTGTTCTCGATAAGTTGATTTGTAAGCAGTTTGAGTTGTTTGTTGATTTTCACCCTCTTGATAGGAAACCATTGGTTTAAATTTGTTCTAGTTGGTATTAGCTGTTGATCGTTAGATAAATATTTTAGAAGGCGTCATTGTCTTGTCTTGTTCATTGTTGGTTTTAGGGATAGTGAGTTTTAATGAGTTGTGTTCCAGGAATGCCTTTATATACTGGGCAAGGAATAGCCTCTAGTTTGTCCAGGACCCGTAGTCAACGTTAATGTCTGCTGTTGCCGTCAGTCTGTAACTAAGTCTTGTGTCGGTCCTGAGTAAATTACTAAAGTTTTGGAACCAGCTTTGTGCTGTTTCGGGGCTAGGCCAAGTACGGCAGAAGTTGACTCCGCCTCAGTACGACAAGGATCTGTCGTGTCATACGTAATAAATTGTATTATTATTTATTGTCCTAAGTAAGGATAATCATGCCTGTGTGGTGTGAAGAACTAAGATTGATTCCAAGCCTTAGTGGCACTTCGGAATACATACAACTTCAGAGTCATATTTACGCAGGTTTTCATTTGTGTGCCTTCTAGCCTTGGTGGCTATCTTTTTGATTAATTCGTAGCCTTAGTGGCTGAGAAAGTAAATGTTATACTTGTATTTATGTACATATATATTATTTGTAAAAAGAATTAAGTGTTATGTTATTAAATG
>BMAT01008192.1:15071-25252 GCA_019649035.1 Elysia marginata | reverse complement strand
ACTACTACTACTACAACAACAACTGCTGCTACTATTACTACTTCTACTACAACTATTACTCATAATTAATACTTCTTCTACCACCACTACTATTATTACTACTACTACTACTACTACTACTACTACTACTACTACTACTACTATTACTACTACTACTACTACTACTACTACTACTAGTACTAGTACTACTACTGCTGTACTACCCATAATTCTTATTATCCCTATATCTGGTTGCTTAAGCTGTCTTTTCCAGTTGCCAAAGCAATCCCGCAAATTGATGCAACATAGCTAACAGTTTGAAGATATAGCTTTTGTCATTTTGGTCAACTCAGGTTTCAACTGTATGTTCATAGATCTTCCTAGATTTAAACACTTTTTACGGCAAGAGCCGTTGTAAAATTGCGCTGCTTTAAAACTTTGATATAGATTTTCTAATATCTCTGACTGAGTACACATGACGACTACCTGGCATAATAAGCTGAACCTAATAAGTTTTGGAGATTCCATATAGCCTGTATATTAATTTTTTCTTCTGTGTAACGAAACCCGCATCTTTATAATACTATTCTATTTACTGATATTGTCATCATTTCATTCACAGTTTAATTTGCACAACAGTTTTTGTGTAATTACAGGCCCCTCCCCCTATCACTTCATTTTTCTTTGATTTTTTACAGGCCTTAATATAGGTACTTCTAATATTTCTAACACCCCATTTTTTCATGTACATATTTTTATTCCTTTTTTCTTTTGCTATTGTCCTTACTTATTTCTATGTGGTTTATAATACTACTGATTTTTTTTTAAATTGTATGCTCATTTATGTAACTGATTTGTGCTTAATATTTTGTCTGACGAAGCAGTAAGACCGATAACTTACTTATTGTGTTTGTATTATTAGAGCTGGAATACAATTATACCGCACCAATTTTTTGCAATTTGCTTATCCATACAGCTCTACTACGACTCTTGCGCAATTTTCTTGCCTATGTTTTTTTTTTCGATAGGCCTTCATGATGACAAGGATGTTTTGCTCTCTTAGGAAACTGAAGTGGTAAAAATAGGTCATTCGTGTGGCATGGTATGACAAAGTTCTTAGATTGCCACACAACCTTCACTCATTAGCCAAGGGTGTGAAACCTATTTTTGTTTTATAAACTGTATTTTCTATACTCGTTTAGAGGGCAGAGGATGTAAAACAGAAGCTTCCAGCTTTTAATTAGATTTCGCATTTTGAATCGATGTTTTGGGGCGGGTATGAAACACCTAAGATATGAAAGCAGATAAATCTTTCGTAAAGAAACAAGACAATCCAAGAAACTATTATATGTATAGGTCTATTATAGTTATTGGTAAAAACTTTGCTTAGAATATTAAATGATACTAATCTTTTCCTCCTTCTTCAGATAAGCACACAATGTCCACCTACATGATGTTTACCAAGGAAGAAGCTCTTCAGTTCGTAAAGGACACACTTGGTGTACAAAACGTGCCGCACAGGCTGAAATGGGACAGACGCGGTTTGCTCGATGACGTCATAACACGCTTTCAGACACGATTACCCTTCAACAACCTGAGGCTGATGAGCATTACTCGAGAAGAAAGGTAGCTCGGAATTGTGAAGTTAGTGGAGATTAGGGACTTGTTCGGGTTGTGCAGACTTAAACAATTTACCCGGGCTAGAGCACTCGAGACCATAACGCAATTAACTCATGAGCAATTCTCCTTGTTATGAGCTACAATTAAGACATAATTATATAGTTAACTCACTGCACACACTCAAACTATACAGGCTGCAGTTGAGACAGACAACGTATAATAATTAACTTGTTCAATTGCATCCCTAAAAACCCCAATTATGGTCTGCAGTTGAGAAATAATATGGTTAACTCAGTGAAAACCCTCAAAACATTATGGGCTGCAGTTGGCACAAATTAATATGAGCATAATCCACTGTAACTCCTGAAAACATATGGGCAAATTGTGACACATAATATGGCTAACTAACTGCAACCCTGAAAACATATAGGCTGCAATCCAGACATGGCATAGCTAACTCACAGCATCCCCTGGAAACACATGGGCCAAAAATTGAGTAAAGATATTTTTTTACTAACTGCAACCCCTGAAAAATAAGTATGGGTCAAACATAAACAAGGTAGCTTCCACTAACTATGAGAGCGGGTTAAACCCAGTTAGGGTAGAACTTGATTAAATTTAACCTCGAGTTCAAAACGGGCGTGCGAAACTTAGTTCATTACATCATTATGGTTGATCGCAATCCCTTAAAAAGGGTAGGCGAAGGGACATGTTAGAAATAGCTGACTGAGTCTCTGCATTTTTTAAAGAAGGGTGAGTATATTACAAAATTGAATTGGCCTATAATTTACGTATAGCCGTTTCCAAAGACGAGAACAAATAATAACAAAGTAACAGACAACAGAGCATAATTAAAGAAGGAATCATGAATATTTTAAATCATAAATAGATAACAGCATCATGCAAGTCATCTTCTACATAGATTCTTTCGAATTTACAGTGTCATTAAAATTACTTAGCCCATGCCCTACCCACACCAGTGAGTCAAACCTCAACTTATCTTTGCAGACGGAGACCAACTCTTGAAGAAATCAAACAGGACATACTTTCCGGAGTCGGAGGTCTATGTTACACCCTAAACGTCGCTTACTTTTTCCTTCTCAAAGCTCTTGGCTTTGACGTTCTGCTAGCGTTGGCAGCCATCCCGACCAGGAAAACTCACGTCATCGTTTACGTCCAGAACGTAGAGAGAGAAGGTGACAGGTTCCTGGCCGAGGTTGGCTTAGGTTTCCCAACGTTCAGAGCGGTGGAGGTTGACGCGGAAGAGACGCCGGTATACAAAGACTCTTTCCTGGAATACAAGTATTTGAAACAGAACGGTAGGCTGTTGCGTGTACACGGACATGGAGATCTTGGTGGAAGTCGAAATCACCAGACTGAATTCATAGATGGCTGGCGAGTCATGTATACTGCAGAACTTAACGGCACCACGAATGTTGAAGAGTTTGACTGGAACTTTGATCTGGTACAGTAGTAATAGTTTAATGATATGGAAGGTTGGCAAGATTCATCGTTTAGAGTGTTTTAATATTTGCTATAAAAAAAGTTGCAAGCTGTATTAAGAACAGCGTTTTTACTCCATTATTTAAGTATATAAAAGCTACAAATTTCGATTACACTGTCGTGGGGAAACCAAGTGCAGTACCTCTAATATGATTTACACTGCAGATAGTGCACTTGGTGTGTCCCGGGCAGTATAAAGGAAGTCTTTTGCATCAACGTCAAGGCTTTTACAATACTTATCTGGGAATCTTCTTGCTATTTTTGTCGTAGGTTTCTAATATATCATCCACTTCAGATTATTAAGACGTATCTTGTGTGGCCCGTTTAATCTGTTTCAAGCCAAAGAGTTTATCTCCTCTTTAAAAGAAATGGCGATGTTAAGCAGTTCCGCTATGGCTCCGAAATACTAATTTCTTCTACTTTTACTAATATTTGATATCACTGTTACTACTGCTTTTAACACCTCTCTTCTAGATAAGATATTACAGTTACATCTCTGCCTAATAAGTAATATCATTTCAGTTGTGCGTAACTCAAGTTTTTTCTTTAAGAATTTTTTTTGTTTTTCTACAGCTGTGTATAACTGCTGACATTTCCAAGCCTATGACGTAACTTTATTTGCTTCCATGTAGGTCTTCACGTATCGACTGCAGGCGCAAGATCCACTGATTACGCATTTCCACTCTGTGTTTCTCATCTTCGGATTCCACTCCCCCAACAATCGTGCCGTTATCATATCGAATCAGAAATTGTATCTGGAGGACGCCAATGGTAAGGGAGTTAAGGGGATAGATCCTTATCTTTATTGGTCTTTTCTCCATTTCATCCAAAAGAAAGTTCTATCCACTGTTGTTGCGCATGTATCGATAGTAGTAGTAGTAGTAGTAGTAGTAGTAGTAGTAGTAGTACTGCTCGGGACAAACGAAAAGCAGTATATGCAGTGTAAACTTTATCAAAGATACTGCATTTCATTTTTCCACAACAGTTTAGTATGGCTACGCCTCCACATTATGTTTGTTGATCCAATCTACCAAGTCCTCATCTGCATTATAGACTTGCATATCCACCGTCTAGTTTTGAAAATGGGAAGTTTACATCAATGTGATCTGTTGTTTCAGGAGTCTTGCTGCATCGTTGGCACAATGGATTGCCTTTCAGTCTCCCCTAGTGCATCGTATGGGCGGTCTTTGCATATCTTGTTTGAATTCGGTTGCTTATCACCCATTGCTTTCTTTTTAAGGTTGTGAAGCCAGGAAGAGATTGGGTTGGATAAGTTCTTATACTTCCACCTGTAGGAATGTTATTTTTGCATTTAAGTTTTCAATCTTTGCATTGTAGCGCATCTCGATTATAAGTGTAAGATTCTTGCAGATTGTAGTCCGTTTCAGTCTTATCACTATGGTTTTTCTCGATATATGTGTACGATAATTAGTTAATTATCTTTGATAATAATTTCTTTTACTTAAGTGTATTAAACTTGGATTTAAGGGAAAATCCCCGACACATACAAAGTTTGTACTTATAGAGTAAAATTTAATGAAACTCTACCATCACTAAACTCTGCATAGAAAGTTACTTTAGAAAAGTATTTTGCCGCTTTGGTAATTTCCCGTTGTATTAGGAACGCAATAATGTGAAAACATTACAGTTATTAAGAAACAAAAGTTATTGCGTTAATTCTTAAATCAGTTTTTTAAAGTTTTATAAGTACGCTTGAGATTTAAGATGCAATAAACATGCCCTAAACGTTCTTTAAACCATCGGATTTGACAGTACATAGTTTTAAAAAGATTTTTCAAAGCTTTTGTTTACCAATGCAGCTGTTTATGATGATTATCATAATAAGAAAACAGTATCCTCTGTTTATCATCATATCTTTTTCTCACATTTTTTCTGTCTGTTACTGAAAAACTTTGATCATCATCGTCATCATCATCATCATCGTCATCATCATCATCATCATCATCACCACCATCATCATCATCAACATCATCATCATCATCGTCATCACCACTACTACCACCACCACCACCAACACTATCATGCTCATCATCATCATCATCATCATCATCATCATCATCATCATCATCATCATCATCATCACCTTCTTCTTCTTCTTCTCCATCTTTTTCTGTTAGTTTTTTAAAAAGTAAGGAAACTTTTGATTTTTTTTCCAGGCGAACTGAAGTTAACGGAGCTCCAGGAAGGGGACACAGACATTGTGAGTGCCGTAAAGCACTACTTTCCTATGGTACCTGCAGATATGGCTAGGCGAGCTTTAAACAGCTGGCGGGAGTCAAAGGAAGCCACACAATGACATACAAAGCAGTGGGTGGGAGTTGAAAGAAGCCATAAAGCAGTTGGTGGGAGTTGAAGGAAGCCACATTATGACAACAAGGCAGTTGGGGGGAATTGCAGGAAGCCATACAAAGCAGTCGGTCGATGTTTCAGGAAGCCACATTGTGACATTCAAAGCAGTTTGTCGGGGTTGCAGGAACCCACATAATGACATACAAAGCAGTTGGTCGAAGTTGCAGGAAGCCACAAAATGACATACAAAGCAGTTGGTCGAAGTTGCAGGAAGCCACAAAATTATACACAAAGCAGTTGGTGGGAGTTGCAGGAATCACAGACAAGCTAAAAGCCACAAGTAGCCGCACAATTACGAACAAGACAATTGATGGAAGCCACAAGAAGCCATATAATGGCATGCAAGGTGATAACTGTTGATGAGAATCGCAGAAAACCACAGAGTGGTAAAATTGATACAAATTTATAACTCAGAGATGAAAAAAAAGGAGGAGGTTAGGTTAGGTTGTTTGAATTTTAACGTCTTTTTTCGACTAAAAGGTAATATCATAGACGGCGCTTGGGACAATTGGAGGTGTGCTGCTACATTGTGATGTAAGGAGCGCTTGCATACACCACACCCAGTTACATTATCCTGACACCGGGCCGACCAGATTTAGTACTAAATCCATAATGCCAGACACTTGGCGGATCAGCTGCTAATACCAATTCTCAATGTCCTTGGTTTGACTCGGTCGGGGATCGAACCACGCACCTCCCGATCTCTGAGCCAGTGTCTTACCGCTAGACCACAACGCTGGTCAAAAAGAAGAAGAAGAAAAAGAAGAAGAAGAAGAAGAAGAAGAAGGAGGAGGAGGAGAGGAAAAGTATTTATCGCTTGCAATTTCTTTGTCAATTCGGAGTTTGTTGCCTGTTTGATAATACTCTGATGCTGTTAAGCGTTCTTCCAAACGAATATTTGAAGTGAAAGACAGTTACGTGACAGTTAGGTAAAAATAACAACAGTCCATAAAGAATAGACTTTTCCACGATTTTTTCAGATGTTGCTTTATTTTATTGTGAAATCGTAACATTCTCATATTCTTATTTTTGGTTAAAATGGAAATACACGTATGAGGATTTTGTTCGTATTTCATGCAACAAATTTAAGCTTCACAGTAGAATTGCTGCGACAAGGTAGTTTTCCACCATTATCTCTATTTTAAGTTGTATACACGTCCACTGACTCTTGAAAAGTTTGCTATTCACATGGTTTAGAGCATCAGATTACGTTGTGTTTGAGATTACTGCTTGTTGTAAAACTACATTGGATTTAAAGTGTCTTAAGATAAACCTCACGCATAAAAAACAATCGTTCATACTCAATGCAGCTGATAAATGAATTTTGTTTTGCGTTTTCAAGAGCGCATCTTTTTCTCTCCAGTAGAGCTTGTCACATTTATCTCATCTGACAAAACTTTGAGCATGAGGTGGGCGAACTTTAACTTTGGTCTGCAATAGGATGAGATAAGATAATATGAGACAAAATGTATTTACTTATAACAGAAATATGTGTTGAAAAATTACCTCATCTGAACATTAGCCAGATTTTTGTCTAATGCTCAAATTGTGCACAATTGTTTGCCTAATGTTTATATTGTGCAGAATGGTGTGCCTAATGTTTATATTGTGCAGACTGGTTTGCCTAATAGTTATGTTGTGCAGAATGGTTTGCCTAATGTTTATGTTGTGCAGAATGGTTTGCCTAATGTTTATATCGTGCAGAATGGTTTGCCTAATGTTTATATCGTGCAGAATGGTTGTTTGCCTAATGTTTTTGTTGTGCAGAATGGTTTGCCTAATGTTTACGCTAAACAGAAAGCTTTGCCTAGTATTTATATTGCGCAGAATGTATTACCTAATGTTTATGCTGTGCAGAATTGTTTGCCTACTATTAATTGCTGACCACATTAAGCAAACAACAAGTACAAACTGCTTAACGTTTAAATTAGTCTGTACCGGTTTGCCCAGTGCAAATTAGAACGCTTAATGTGAACAGAAACGGCAACCAAATTTACTGTACACTATTCATGATTTATGAAAGACTTTCAGATCAACGATCATTGTACATGTACATCCTTTAAAGTTACAGATACAACCTCAACAGCTGCTGTATCTCTTTTTGCCTTGTCTTCTGTTCCTATCACAGTTCCCTCATCTACCTCTGCTGATGAAACTAGCAGTGGATTGAAGTAGGTTTAAGTCAAATTTTTTTTTTAATTGTTGACGCTAATATGGTTTCTCTTGACTTATAGTGGCTTAGCCACCCACCGCCTTGTCACCTGCAGATAAATAGCTTTGACACTGTCCCCACATTGTTTGAATCATACCAAAGGCTAACCATTTTCGGCCATTTTTTTTATTAAGCTCACTTGAATCCTCCGCTACTTTCAGCCCTTATATCTTTTCATCATTATTGATTGCGCAAAGGCTTTGAATTGGGGCGCAGAGATAGTTGATATGATGGCGAGCACCAAAGAGAATATAATTAATGCAACCCTAAGTAGGAATTTATTCTTTAGGTGACAAGAAAGACGGTACTCCTTGTGCTCCTGATCGACCTACCTGAAGGTATGAGTCCACCCCTCTCGGAGTGACTACTTTGTTTCTGATGGTCGCTGCCCATTGGCTAGCGGCAAGGGGATCATCAGACGGACGCTTTCCATTCCCCCAGGCTGACCGAGTCCCAGTCACAGCCGCAGAGCTGGACACACTGAAGCCATGACGACCTAGTTGGCAGTTCTGGTGAGAAGTCGAACACTTGCTGGACTTTATGTTTCCGCTCTGAGATATAAGAAATGTTTGTGGTGACGAAAAATAGGCAGGTTTTTTGGTTTTTATTCGTTGCCATTACAAGCGGTTCTTATTTTTTTGTTTTAAAAATTTTTTGTTAGTTTTTTTCCGGGTTTTCTATTCTTCTCGTGACCCGGTTCAGTTAAATGGTTAGATAACGTCTTTTGTGAGTTCATATCTGTACGATACGATACAATGGCAGATAAATAATATCTTCTTCTAATAACATATATGTGGTTAGACATCATTAACTAGTTTTGAATTTTAAAGAGGTTACCTGTGCTTTGAAACATTAAAGTTTCCTTTAAATCATTCATAAATCTCTATGAACAGGTCAGGCTTTTTTTTTTCTTGGTTGATGTTAAATAAAATTTGAAAACAAAAGTAACATTCCCTTTAGAGAATATTTTTTGCGTTTTTAGGTTGCATTGATGACGAAAATACCTTATCATACTGACATACTCATGATACTGGTCAAACGCAGGAGAGACCAAGATTCACTATACCTACATGTGACTGAGAGAGAGCTCCCTGATACACAGACTTTGTGTCATTCAGAACGTGTAGGAAGCGGCAATTCTCCAGGGCTAGCAGAGAATCGTGATTGTTCTTAGCGCGCTGTCGCTCTACAGAACTGGAAAGAAGCAATAACAATAAATCATGAGGCGGTGGCCAAAAAGGCCGTATATCTGGAGGGTTTTTTTTAAAATAACAGAATTTAATGACATCACTGAAAAAATGACTTAAATGGCGGAACTCAAATTGATCGCATAATACTCGTAGTAATCGATAACCAACTACTGGTAAAAAAAAAAACAGATCGAAGAGAAAAGAAACATGGCTATAGATAAGCTAAGAAAGATCGAAATTTCGAGAAGGGTCTAGAAAACAATCTGGTGTATTGTTACCCTTTAACACCCCCCCCTCCCTTGGAAGCAATAATGTAATAATTATGAGCAAATAATCATAACTGCCTCATTTCATCAGCTCGTTTCAGCATGCCAGGATACATTAAGAATTTCGAATTTCAGGACAGACCAGGAAAATCGAGAGTTTCACACAAAAACGTCCTAGCTATAAATTGCCAACAGTTTTTATTTTTAACTAACTTTGAAATGAATAATCAAAATCGATAACAGTGCTTTTCCAGCTCATTAGCATTGGGCGCAGGACAATTATATTTTATGACGAAAAAGATAAAAGCTGAAGACTTCGGTATCAAATTTCTGTCTAGTGCCTGGATTACACTGACCGTCTGTAACCATACTCACAACTCGCTTGGCATCAAGTCAACTGTAAACGAAAATACTTTCAGGCAAAAGCGTTTTCTTTACAGCACTTTTATTTTATGAAGACACAAACTTGATTTTATTCGAAAAAAAACGTCCTTTTAACAACGTGGCATTGAGAACAGTTTTGTGGCACAATGAAATGCCTTACAAGATCAATACATGGAGTATTTTAAAGTTTTTTTCTTTCTCGAAAAATATCATTGTATCCTTTCTTTATGTTAGGGCAGTGGTCTAGCACCTGTGGTGCAAAAGAGAGACTGTTTTCAATCATTAATAGTAGTTTTTGCTTGTGGCAAACATGTGACCCATCACAGTTACCATAAGTACCTAGACTCTATATAACTCTTGTAAGCGAGCATTGCGCAGCATACAAACACTTGTTTAAAAGTTCACAATGGTTCCATATCTCCCACAAGCGGTTGGGCCGTAATTATATTTTTATTGCTGCAGTCCAAGAGACAGGCATGAAAACTTGACACGCAGAGCCTTAGCCCTACAGCTAAAACAAGAAAACATGATACGCAGAGCCTAAAATAGAAGTTTTGGTTGTTTGAATTTTAACGTCCCAGTCAACTTCGAGGTTATTTCAGAGACGGGGCTTGGGACAATTGAAAGCATGCTGTCACATTGTGGTGTAAGGAGCGC
>BMAT01008192.1:0-13312 GCA_019649035.1 Elysia marginata | reverse complement strand
ACAAATTGTCTTTAGAACTTCAGCAATATACGTTTATGATGTAAAGATGTTACAAACTAATGGAGGGTACATTGAAACAACCAGTGGTGTAGCAGCAACCCCCCCCTCCCGCAGCAAGATACATGTAAAGGAATCAACCATCGATGGAGCAAAAATAGAGGAAAACTAATGAACGCACTGACTGTAGTAAGCCTCTTGAACCCAAGCCCATTTATTCGACCATTTTGCTTAGTACATACTCTGTGTAGACTTGATGGAATCGAGCTTTTGAAATAATCACGGTGCAATTTCTCAATAAATTTCGAGCTAAGGCATCGCAATAATTCTAATTATTCTATGTCTAGGCGGTTTAAATCGAGAAATATAAAGATTAGGCCAAATGTACAGATAATTACCGTTCGCCATAAACATGACCATGTCAGTCCACCCACAAGAACTAATGTTCAGGCCAGGGAGGCAACTGCTTTACTTGGATGGAAAACACTGCTTACTTTTGCTCTTTATTGGTCCCTTCAGATTATCACGTCTTCAACTTCATACAAAAATTTTGTGCGCGACAATCAATTATACACGACATCAACGAGAAAAGCAACTAATTAGCCGTTATAGCTCATAGTGTTTCATGGGGTTGGCGTAAGTGGTCACGTTAAATGATGGAAACCGCCTATCCAAAGGGGTGAAAACAATCTTGGGAGGTATCTATCTAACTGCCATACTCATACAGTCATAGTTTTATTGTGAGGTAATCAACGAACCATTTCATCTACCGTTGTTAATCTGTTAGAGGAACTTGTATTACTTCTTTATTCACTGTCGTTTATCACCGTAAGAATTTTTATAGCCCCACCCGCTCGACTATACAAGTCATACAAGTGTGTCACGTCGGCTTAAAAATTAAAAAAATAGACAAAGACAGACTTGATTCATTCAAGTGGCGACCAATTAAAATTGTATTAGGGATCCGTTAAGAAACAGAAATTTTCAAAAGAGTATTAGATATCCGTTATCAAACAAAATTTCGAACCAATCACGTGACTGTACAGAAAATGTGTGAAACTCTGCATTCACTAGTTTAGATGGAGGCTCTTCGGGCGTATTATAAGATAAAACTTATGTAATCCAGCCAAATTCGCCATGACATGCTTTTTTTCACGAAAAGCACAAACTCCCAGTGACAATTAACAACGACCTAAACAGACGAAAATATTAAGACATTGAGTTAACGACAAAAGCATACCTGTATAAGCAGCTATTAACAACAATTTCTCAAAACCGACATGAATGAATTGCCTTCACCGCAGACATAAAGAAAAAAACTAAAGATCTATACTAAATCTGTGGACAAGGTCACGCTGTCGACCTATGTCAGTAACTTGTCTAGTGTGAACAAAGCGGTTTTGCAAAGGGAAATGGGGAATTAGATTAGAGCGCAAGTTATCGTTCCTGCTAACAAAACTTCGCTTTGAAGTCAAATGCTTGTAGGCAAAAACGATGATTTTGTGCTCTATTCTTATTCCCAATGATTCTGACTTAAATCTATCTCATGGTGCGGAATTGTGTATGAAAAGTGATGTTTTTTTAGATCGCGTCACATAAAGGCTTCGCTTCGCTCCGTGGCCAAGAGGTCGCGGGTTCGAAACACAGCCGAACTCAGTCCGGGCCCCTACTGGTTGGGTCGGTGTCAGTATAATGTGACCGGCTGAGGCTAAGTCATGGTAACCCCGCTAGTCTCTGGGTGGCAGCCCGTAAATTGTCATTGGGACCCAAGCCCTGAGAGCACCTTTGAAGTGGAATTGGGCTTGTAAAAATACCCTTCAATCAATCAATCACACAAAGGGAGCACGTTCTGCAAGGAGGAATGCGGAAGAGATTGGCGTTTCCAAAGTTGTGAGGTAGATTTAGGTCAGAACCATTGGTCAGTTGATACAGTGGAAATTTACCCTGCCCTCTCTCCAAGAGGTCCAGGGTTTGAGTTTTGCTTGAGCGAAAGTACCGCTCTGAGTCCCAGTCTATAGAGAGGGCTGCGTTTTCATGCTTTTCTCACCTCACTAAAATCGAGAAAAATTAATTAGAATTTAAGAATATCAAGTCAAGCTTTATAAGCGATTAAAGGAATTTCAACGGATTGCATCAAAATGGTTAAGTTTTTTCCCCAAAATTAAAAATAGTAGGTTAAAAAATGAACAAAATGGCCCTAGTAAGCCTATTAAACCTGAGCTTATATATGTTAGCATTTAGCTTGGTACATACTCTTTGTGGACGGTATCTTTTATGCAAAGCTGGCGCTGGAAGAGAAAAAAAAAGTAGAAATAACATTTTGACCATAGAAAAATTTTACCCTTGAACTTAAATGTGCAAAAATACAAAGTTAAAATTATCGCTGTCTAAAATCCTCATTCTGAACTGCTAAGCCATTTACCAGAAAATAATGAGTATGAAATTGATTTTTTTTTCGAAGGGTGCTAGTTAGCAAAAATAATTTTCGGAATGAAGAGGCATTAATTACCCTTCTTTTTTCTAAAATAAAAGGTTTAAGTAAATAGAAGGATGAAAAGCCTCAGAAAATCCCTAGCTTTTTGTTTAATTAGGAAATGATACATGATGATGACGTTTGGGATGATATGTATGGTGATAAAGATTGTGATAATGATACGGCTAGAGGTGGTAATGGTGGTAAGGATATAGTGTTTAAACTATTACGCTATTAAATAGCTACTGTTTGCCATAACACTCACCCGCCATTTTCTCTCTAGCCATATCAGCTGTATCCTTTCTAGTAGCACCGGCCCTGTGGCGCTGAGGTGTAGCTACATGAGAGCTATCCCGCACCGGACGTCCGATTTTCATAGGAGGTTTTGGCAGCAGGCAAACAACACGCGCAGGCGTTTTCTGCCAGGGCCACGCAACACCCGTCTGCTCAAAGGGCCCATGGCGGTGACGGTTGATACCAGAAAGATGGCCAGCCTCTTGGTTTTCTTCACCCTGGACGCTAGTATCCTCTACCTTCGGCTGCTTAGTTGAAACGTTTCGGTGAACTTTATTTTTAGGCTGTAATAAAGATGAATATTCTGTACTCGTGATGACCTCATTATCACAGACCCCGTCGAGTTTCACCTCGGCCCTCAGTCTCCTTCGCAGTCGATTTGCCGAGGTGCGACGCGGCTGGGTGTCTATTTCGGCCTGTGAGGTTTCTGCTCCGTGAGAGGACTGTTTACATTTCCCATGAATCTGGTCGTGGCGGTCTGCTGGCTCATCATTTGTTAAGTCGTGTGCCAAGCCGCTTTGTGCGTTACAGACATCTCCACTGCCATGACCCGAAGTATGTGGCGCAAAAGTAGGCTCAACCACAGAGGCTAGTTCTCCGTCAGTGTGCCGTTCTTTCTCTTTTACGAATGAGCCTGGCCTGAGAGGCCGAGGAGCGTCCTGGCGTGGAGCAGAGGGTGGGCGTGGCTTGTGAACGTCTCTGGGAAGTCTGGAACCGATGTCGGGTTCTCCCCCGCTGGCACAAGGCAATGGTTGGCGGCTGTTAAGTCTCAAGTTTTTCGGTCTGTCAACGCCCCCAAATGCTAGTTTTAGCTGGGGCTTTTCCGCCGTTGGTGAGCTTCCTATCTTTAAAGACGTGAGCTTCTTGGCTGTCGAATATTGAACAGAATGCTGCGCGTTGGTTGCCGAACGATCAGATTTACCGGTACCGTGCACACTAGCAGACGCGCCTAGCTTGTACTTTGAAAATGAGAGAAGTTGTGATTTGCATTTTGCCGTGAACTGATGTATCTTGGCATCACTGCGACTGTCAGAGAGAACAGCTGGCGATTTACAAAAATCGGAAATTTTTTCAAGCCATAGATCTGTAGCTTCAAGTATTACTTTCTCAGGAGAAATGTCGCCTTGAGCGTCGTGAAAGTCTTTATTGAGCTTCAAGATATCCTTCCTGTCCTTTTCAGCGGCATCTCTTTCAGGGACCAGTGAAGGTTGAACAGTTTCTTGTTTTTGGTCTGGCTCATCGCTAAAGCTTGCGGAGACGTCCGTGGGGGAACTTGAGGCGTTAACTGCGTGCAGCGCTTTTTTCTCTTCATCGTTTGCATGGCCTTGGCCGTCCATATTGTGTAAACCACAATTTTTGGTCTCCGATTCCGACGAAGAAGAAACTGTTTTAGTTGTAGTCTCTCCAACGTCCGAAGAAGATAGAGTGCTATCACCGGTTGATGTGCTATCGGTATCTTCACAACTCTTATCAGAACCATCAAGTTTTTCTTCTCCGCAATCCCGGCGACTGTCATCGCTAGAGGAAGGGCTTTTCGCACAAACACATCTTTTATTGTTTTGCTTTGAAAAGTTATCGCCTTCAAGACTAGCCCTATTTTGATCGCAGCTGCTTTTATGGAGAGCTTCATTTTCTCGAGTTTTTGAGCTCGTTTGTTTATTTGAAGTCGTTTCCGATGTGCTTGACTCCAGCGACGTGTCACTCCCAGCGTCTACTTTATCAGTTTTGGAAGAACTGCCTGATGGCGATGCATGTTTATCAATTGTTTTTCTATCCTGAGGTTCCGCTCCAGATTCCATACAGCAAACTAATTCGGCCAAAAAGTGTTTCGAATCTTCATCTTTTGATTCATGACTATCTCCTTGGTCGTATAGCTCTATCGACTTTCCAATGGCTTCTTCTCCTCTCTTTATAACTGCGTCGTTTTTACCTAAACATTTAAACCTTTCTCGTTGATACATGTCGGCATTTTTATGTATCCCCACAGCATCATCACCAAGCGAATTGCCTGTTTGTGATACAGCAGCTTGGTCGTGCATATGATTTTCCCCTTCTCTAATACCGTGTTTATCATCCTCGCCATCGCAGTCACCATTCAGTTCTGAGTGGAGGTGTGGAGTTCCTGCATGACTGGTACTTTTCTCATAAAGCATGCCTGATGGCTCCTCGTTCTTAGGTTGTGAGTATGGTAACTGATCATATTTGTATATTGATGATAGTTCACACTGTGTGGTCTCTTTGTTCTCTAGATTTTCGTTACAAAGCACGCTTGCAGAAATGTTCTCGATGTCAGTATTTCTCCCTTGGCGTTCCTCATTTGGCAATCGGCTGCAGTTAGCATCATAGCGTTTACCCATTTCATGTTCACTGTTTACAGAGTTCCTTGATATTTCGTTCGGTAAATTTAGATGACTTGTATTTGTCAGACAGTTGGTGTTTTGTGCATCGGAGAAGATCACTAAACTATTGAAATTTTTCCTTTCCTCGTCTTCTTTTACACACCTGGAAGCGTTGCTGTTTGTGGGATCTTCTTTGAGCGTCAGTGCACCAATCGAGCTAGAAGCTGTATGCTTAGACTTATTGCTTTCGGTTCTATACTTGGCACTGTGGATACGCTCTTCTTCAAGACCAATTTCCACCATACCACTTCCCCCCAGACTGATCTGATTTAGGGGTATTGCATTGGGATGCTCTTCCGAAACCCCAACATTGCTCTTATCTCTCTTGTTCTCGCCTTTGCCCTGACTGTTGTCGTCACAGGCTTTGCCGACAGGATTCTTTTCCTGCTGCTGGCTGGTGAGCTCAAAGTCGTCACCAGGGCCAACACAGCCTATCTGTGTCTTGTTTTTGTCATTTACAGGTGAGAATTTCCTCTCCGTAACCTTGCCAGCACCGATGAAGCTGTTACAATCTTTACTATGGGTGCGATATATCGGAGCATCTAAACCATCACAAGAGTTCTGAGTTTGAGACTCATCGACACCAAAAGCGGCCATTGTTTCATTGCAGTTCGTGCAATCTCTTTGCTGAAGCTCTATACTCCCATCCGCACATACGGTATTTGCCACATTGCTCAAGTTTTCTCCTTTTTCACTTTCAAGAACAGGTACATCCTTATTTGAGGCTAACATTTCTGATTTATATTGATGGGCGTGCTGGGTTTTGTCGTTATTCTCGGCGTCAAGTTCATTGAATTCACAAGGCTCGTGCGTTTTTGATTGTTTAGTCACCGCCATGCTCTCAGTTCCCTTTGAACATTCCAATGTCTTGGTTTCACTTATAAGTTCGCCTTTCTTCTTATCGACTTTCACTGATTTCGGAGGGGACGTTATCATCGTCGCTTTGGTCATGTCTATAGTTTGAGAAAATGAACAACCTTGAAGCTCCAAGAGACTTAAGTGTGGAGGTTTTGTGACGGCAATGTTTTGAAAGGACTGCTTATCTGAAACTATATTACCTCCGTTAGCTTCTGATTGCAGTTCTGAGCATTCTTTTGAAAAAGGGGGTCGCGGCATTTCTTGCACGTCATTGCCACAGATCTCTTCACAGGTAATTATAGACTGTTGATTATCGGGTATCCTGGTGACTTGCATTGAATACCTGTAATCAGTGGTACCATACAAAGTCACTTCATGCAGTTTTTCACTGCGAGATTCATCATTTTCATTTACAGTCTTAACTTCTAGTTCTCCTGAGTTGATGGGAATGCCAATTCCTGATTCTAAGTTTTGCCGACTAGACATCACAGAGCATTGCTCACCAGTTTGACAATCGGCTGCCTGTTTGATGCCCCATGGTTGACCAGAGGGTAGAGTGTGATGATTCTTTGCGACTAAATTGGAATCAACTTCTGAACTCACAAAGACGTCTTTTTGGACGGTTGATAATTGACTGGCGTTTGCTGAGCTAGTGTCACCGCAAAAATCTTCATAAATTGTGTCCAACCGAGTTTTGATTTTGTTGATTTGTGCCACTCTTTCATCGAGGGTACTTTCATTTTCAAAACTTTTCAACGAAGAAGATATCTGTAGTTTGTTTGCGTTCTCTATGACTAACAGCTCGTCAAAACAGTTGCCTGCACTCTGATCTGCTTCGTGCTTCTTAAATATGTCGGAACTCGGGATAGGCTCTGTATGGAGTTGTGGCTCAGCAATGTTGCTTTGGATTTCAAGTTTGTCAGTTTTGTCGACCACCGGACACGATTTCCAATCGCAAATTGGGTTGTCTTCATCTGATGCTACAAGATTAATCCGATTCTCTCCATCATGGTCAACCTCTAGAGGACCACATTCCCCAAAAGAGTGCTTCATCAAGTTGGAGTTTGTATCAGCGTTCATATCATCGGGCTGAAACTGGTCTGACTCACAAGATCGCAGTTCACTTTTTTCTCCATTGTCAGTCTCCAAATCTTCATCGCCCTGGTTGTCTGGGGAAAAATCATCAACTTCATCCTCCTTACAGTGAGAATCATCCTCAGTAGTGTCATGGCCTATGCAGCCGCTATTGTCTTGAGTGTGAGAGCTAATACAATGAATTGAGGAATCTACAACTGAGCTTTTGTTGACTTCCTGAGAAATTTCGATACTGGTGCTCTGGGTGTTTATATTTGGAATTCCATGTGACGTTTCGTCAAAATATCCCACCTCCGAGGCGTCGCAGCTGCTCTCAAATGTCGCCGATGACAGTTCTCGGCATTCTCCATATTTCTTTTTTGTGTACGCAAAGTTATCGGTGCCACCAAGACATCTCTGCCTACCTTCAAGATCTGCCTGGAACAGGCAGGCACTAACATCAGAGTTACTTTCTTTAAAAAGCTTTTCCTTAGAGGAGGCAGCGTTTGGTCCCATGCCACTCTCTACACGACCCGTTATGATTTGGTGTAACAGATCATCTGCATCTTGCTCTGTTCTCTCTCTTTGGGCGATTATGGGACTTGTGGAGTACTTTTTCACTTCAAGGTTCAAGAAATCTTTTTCAGCTGCGGCTAACTGTTGGTTCTCACAACCGTTACTGTCGTACACTTTGTCACCATCAGTGCTTTCATTGTTCTCTTCTTTGGTGGGCTCTAATGATGATTTTTCTGTGCCACCATCTGAAGAATCCCAACTGTCACCAATGCTTAGACCCTCTTCATCACTGCTCTGTCTATCTGTTAGAAACAGTACTTCCTGCTCTCTGTTGCTCTGTGGAGTTTCCGTCGCGATTCCACGACTGTCAGAGATCTGATGTGGTAAAGGATTGCCTGTAGTGGTGATAACAGGTCTAGGGGAGCTGTTTTCTATGCCTGGGATTTGCCCAATTGCACGACCAATAATACGCAAAGGTAACGAACTGCCATTGTTGCCTGTATTTGATACACCTGTGAAAACACCAGAGTTTTCATGCTCTACAACTGATCCCAAAACCTCACCAGTTCGAAGCGTATCTACGAGATTGGTTGTTGTGGGGTCGACGGCGTCATCGCTCACTATAGACGGGTGTACAGACGTAGTTTCCCGATGGTTAGCTCCGTGGACACCATGGCCGCGGATGTCGTTACGGTTCAAGTTCTGGGGTTGATAGACAGTACCAGGTGCGTCGTGAGCAAGAGGCGCGCTCGGCAAGACTAGTGGTGATGCGGTCCCATTCAAAGGCGACTCGTCCGCTGAACTTCCAGGAGCAGTGACGGGTGTCGGTAGGTCATGTGTAATTACAGGATCGATTCGATCCCACAGTGCCGCCATACCAGTCTCAGCAGCCTGAGCAAGTAGATCTCCAGGTGTCAAATCTGGGGCTGTTTCATCAACGACGGGTGCTGCTGGGGCGAAGAAAAATAGTTCCTCCTCATCCCCGTCGTTGAAATCATCCGCTAAACCAGCGTCTACCACGGGGGGTCTTTGCGGACCCTGTGGGCGCCCTGCAACGCGCACATTCCCACGGCCCAGTGACCCCCTGGATGTTGAAGAACCTTGGCTGGGAGGGGTGGAGTTTCCAGTCGTTGAGGGCCCACTACCTGCCGTATTTGCAGCGTTTGGACCTGACTCACTGTTCTCTTTTGAAAAGGTTTCACGGGTTTCGTCGCTTTCCTTCTCTTCACTGTCCTCCCTACTGTCTTCAATGTCAAATTCTGTATTGCAATTGACGCCAGCGCTATGTCTATTGCTGTCGGCAGAGGCACTAGCACCAGTGCCGACTTCAGTATCATATGTGTCCCTCTTAGTATCACAAGATTCTGAAAAGTGCTTTGCGCTGGCTGCGCATTCATTAGTATTTTTCTCTTCTTTTGATATAGCTTCATCGGATTGGTGCGCATCGTTATCGGTATAACTATCATTAGACATATTTTTGTTTCTTAAAATTGTCAAACAAGTATTTTTGTCGTTGCCTGTGTCGTTCTCTTCTGAAACTTTACATTTATCATAGTTTTCTGCAACAGGTGAGATGGTATCTTTATTTTGATAAAGCTGGATTACAGTGTGGTTTGTTTTGACCTGGGTATCGCTAGTTACTGAGATATTTGGCGCTGACTCAGATACAGCAAGATGGTCTATTCCTTGACTTGCGGTTTTCGAATGAGTATCGATTCTCTCAACCTTGTCATCTTGCTTGCTTGCATCAACCGAACCAACAACTGTATCTGGTCCATTGAAACCAAGATCTAAGCCTAAATCGGATACTTCATCAGTTAAACATAGGGAGCATTTTTTACGTTCCAAATTAATTTCTTCTGTAGAAGAGCTATCTTCTTTACCACTATTCTCAGCCATTTTTCTCTGAAATTCATATAAGATAAAAAAAAACGACTTAATCGCTAAATCTTGTTCTAGATCTAGAATCTAGATCGCTCTATATTCAGATTTAGACGAATCGTCTTTACTAGACCTATAAGGGTAACCAGAAAAAGGTCCTTGCTTTGTTTTCAAAACATACCTTTTGCATTCGAAATCAGATGAATTTATCGCTACATCTATCAATCTATGTGAAATATATAGCTTTGTGTATTTCAGCCCTCTAATAGACTTGCTTCTCTAGATCTCAACTGAATAAAAATCTATTGAAATCTAGCACAAAAACAACAGAGGCTGAAATTTCACCACAAAGAGAGCTCTCATTGAGCATTTTAAATGAACTTAAATTACGTCATATGGTGCACCACATTTGCTATGCAGTTTTGGGAATCCCCATAAAAATTAAATGTGATTGCTCAAAACATAGCGCAAGAAAAATTAGGCAGAAGACAATAATAGCCTAATAAAGGAAAATTTATACCAAAGTGGGATTTTTGTTGAGAGAGAAGGTGCCATCGACTTTTGATTTGACTTTTTTGGAGGTCACGTTTAGGCTTAAGATAAAAAAAATATTCTGCACGAATAATAAACTAGAGAAAGGGTGAACCTAAAACGCATACAAAATATAAGGCATTCAAATTTGTGGTTTGCCAAACTCATGAGGAGATTTGCTCTAGACCGGATCTAGACATAGATAAGACTTTAATTATGTAGATATTGTAATTCTAGGAAAAGAATTCTCCCCAGGCCAGATTTTGAATTTGAATCAGATTAAATCTATAAATGTGTAAGTGTAAGTCTACATGAAATTCATATTCACCGACAAATATAGTGTTATTGCTAATGGACAGCAAGCTCCTTTGCTAAGCCTGACCCGAACCGATTCCTCCTACAATTTGCTGGCTCTACAAATTTGTCAATTTCTCGGTAGCATTTTTAACTTTTTTTTCCAATAGTACTTTTTACCACCGAAGACTCAATAAATAGACATAAAAAACCCAAAAATTGAATGCGATGACAAATCGAGTACCGGAAACAGTGGCATTACTATTTATGTAAGCAATACCGTAAAAACTGTGTACGATTGATTTGGTAATTATTAGCAAAGCTGCATGATCTACACATTTTCTGCCCGTGACAATCAAAAAGCAGCATCTACATTATACACCATATGGGACATACTGCACCCTGATTGCCAAGGACACCATAGAGGCGGCACGATTAGCAGTAAACATAATGTGTATTTGATGAGGCAGCCTGGGAAAATCAAATGTTGACATTGCGAATTTTGGCAATTAAAAATGTATCATGCCCTTTATAAAGGCGAAAAGTAGAAGACTCATCTCAGGCAAAACTAGCAAGATAAAATCTGTTGTAAAATTAGGGAAAAGTGATATTTAATAACTCCCAAATTACGCTTTACATATGACTTCTCAAAGAACAAAAGTTATTTACTATAAGTATAAGTAATTCGCTCATCCATATTATTTATAACTGAATAAATGTAAAAACAATTTTCATGGTGATAATTCTTATTTTCCAGAAGAAAGTATTTCTTGGGCCAAATCACTGGACAGCCATTCGGTAACTATCTTACAGAACCACTAATTATGACACCAAATAACCAAACGTCCTGAATATATCTATGTATACACTTGAAGTCAACAACTTTAAAGGAACTCTTGCTTAAAGTTTACTCTGTTTTGCAGTCCCATTTTGTGTTTCTTTACATCTTTGTAATGGTTAAAGTCAACTCTTGTTTAAAGTCAACACATTTTTTGTGTTCCGAGGTGTTGACTTTATCAGGATTCCATTGTTCATTGAATTGCTCACAGAGTGCGGTATCTATAACGTGTTAGCTACTCCAGCACCATACAATGTCAAAAGCACAGGGAGTTTATATGCTGCAACTAAACATGTCTGTTTCTAGCTAGAATGATTAATTCTTCAATTGGCATTAATTCTAGAATGTCGTTCTGAATAAAAACTTCTTATTTTAATTGAAATCTGACGATTCAACTTCAATTCAAACAATTATGTTCGCTTTGAAGTTTCCCGCAAATTGTACAACAATGATGGTGTAACTGTAAAGTAAAACTTTTGCATACGGAAAAAGTAAAACTCTCACAACAAGATAAGTTGAAAAGCCAAGATAGAATTGACGTTTGGTTTTCCTTCTTTATATTTCATAGACTTTTGACATTTGTAAAAGAGATAAAAGTACGTCAACGTCAAAATTGACATCTTTTGGTTTAGCTGCTTCCCGCGTCCTTTTTAAGCAAGCATTATTTTTTACATTATAAAAGTCTCAATACCATAAACCCATTAAAACCATGAGTTATTTCAATATTGTAAGGTCAAAAGCGTTTTTTCAAACAATTTTCTATAAACTTCACCCACTCTCTATGTCCAGTGGGCTCTGTGACCAGGCAATCTTCGATAAAAATTATTGATATTTCGTTGGGTTTTTTTTTCTTTGTCTTTTTGTTTGTTTTGTTTTTTTTACAACGAATCAAGAGTCTAGCTTCTGTGTGTCCTAAGATAACTCATGCCAAAGCAACTTAAATAATTTGCTAAAGGTCATTATACTTTTTTTACTTTCCTCTTGTTGCTGCTAACAACGACGCTTAGTTGTATACCAATATATACAAGCCAAAGTATACCAAAAGATTCGCAAATTCAATTTGGATGCCATGTTACAAAGCGTTTACAAACCATCTACCACATTGCGCAGTAGCAGTAAAGATTCGTTAGTTGTACCTACAGTGAAAACTAAGACCTATGGAGAAAAATCATTTTCATATGCAGCTCCTCGCATTTGGGACGAGCTTCCTCTGCCCATTCGACAGATAAAGGACTGGCAGGAGTTCAAGTCTGCGTTAAAAACGCACCTATTCCAAATGTATCTGTCCTAACTTTATTTTGTTCTGTGAATGTGTATTGAAAAGATGTCAATGTCATTGTCTAATGCGCTTTGAGCTTTTTGTTAAAGCGCTATATAAATGTTCTTCATTATTATTCTTATTATTCTTATTATTATTCTTAGTATTCTTATTCTTCTTATTCTTCTTCTTCTTCTTCTTTTTCTTCTTCTTCTTCTTATTATTATTATTATTATTATTATTATTATTATTATTATTATTATTATTATTATTATTATTATTATTATTATCATTATTATGTTGATCTATTTAGTGTGAAATTCTATGACGATTAGAGCAAAGCAAAAACCAACACAAACTTTTGTGATAACCTGTCTGACCCTAAATCAATGTAAAACAGAGACTATATATATGCACGTAATTATATTTCTATCTGGATGTTTACCCTGATCTCAGGCCGAGGTCCAGAAAATCGGTTCTAGCCTTACCATGACGCATGTTAAAACTGGCAAGGTGCACCCACTTTTATAAACTATAATTATAACTAATAGCTATTAACAAATGAATGGTTCACTTTTACTAGAGTAATATTAACCATTATAAAACCGTCATGACAAACATTTATGCTACGTAAACGTTAAAAATGTTAAGTTTCTTGGGGAGCTACTTGTCTTGGTTGAGTTAAAAAAAAATTATTCTAAACGATGATCGATCTATTTCTTGTGCAGTTAACCCATTCGTCAAATAGAAGTAGTAGAAGCAGTGGTAACACTAGTACTAATAGTAGTAGTAATAGTAATAGTAGCAGTAGTAGTAGGAGTAGTAGTAGTAATAGTAGTAGTAGTAGTAGTGGTTGTAGTAGTAGTAGTAGACATGGTAGTAGTTATGGTAGTAGTAGT